>JAECUM010034777.1:0-30406 GCA_016617855.1 Megalonaias nervosa
ATATATATATATATATATATTAGATGACTCACTTCTGTGTTTGCCGTTAACCAATATATAACCGCCATCTAAACCATAATCCTGGTAATATACAAGATCCTATGTAGAGTGATTCTGAGCCATTGGCTTTAATGAAGTTCTGTGAGTGCTACCTTAATTATTACACGAATCAAATGGAACATACAGTACCAACATATACAATCCACACTTAGGTCTAATCGATAAAGTAACAAATAGCGAAACAAACAATGTATATTGCCACAGCGGCAAACACGTTGTACTACGAAATAAACCAATTTTACATGGTTGTTTTTCTTACGAAAAGCAGGTTAACGTATTACTATCAACGGCTACTCATCTTTCAATAGTTTTCCATAAAGTGTCCAATCACGATCTGAAAAGAAATATTAGCTGTATCTAAATCGTTAGTGTCGATTGATTTAAAACAAATTGATAGTTTTACAAACGTGATTCAACGAAACTTGAAATTGCAAATTGTTTACTCAGCTCTTACTTTAAGATTTATGAGTGCTTCAGTCGGCACGAACCAAGAATTTACTGCCATCTATGTTGATCCTGTTCAAACTTTTTGGACCCCACTGATAATCACAAAGAGCTTCACCTTGTTAGAATTAACAATAGTTAATTTGCACTCTTTATATTAATTTCTTTTCAAATTGATGCGTCGTCACGAGAGGCTGTACATTTTAAGTATGATGGAGAAGGAGGGGAATAAAATGTGAGCTATAAATAGGACAAAGTACATTGTGTGTGTGTGTGTGTGTGTGTGTGCGTGTGTCTATGTGTGTGTGTGTGTGTGTGTGTGTGTGTGTGTGTGTTTGTGTGTGTGTGTGTGTGTGTGTGTGTGTGTGTGTGTGTGTGTGTGTGTGCAATAATCCGGTAGCTATTTTTAATACTATATGAAGCTCTTAAAGGTTTTTGCGAGATGGATCTCGCATATCTTGACTGATGATCAAAGAAAGAATCGGTTTAAAATCGCAAAACATCTCACAAACTGAAACAGGTGAGTATTCGTGCTTGAATGAGTTTGGCACAGTATGTGCAAGATTTTGCAACCAAATTAAGAGAAAATAATACAAATGTCTCCCACAACAGCAAAGACTACACATCGCTCGACGTAGTCTTTTAAAAAGTTGAAGCCACATGCTGTAGACTCAAGAGGGTAGGTCCTGCAGGTGCCAGTCCTTACCGCTCCTAGTATCACTGGAGTTATTTATGCTTTAAAACGTTTGCCAAAATTTGTGGAACACTACCGAATCATCTGTCTGAGCACCGGTGCCCGATATATCCATCTATTCCACGACAACGCCCCGTAGCACAAATCCACTTTCGTGACAGACTTCTGACGAATTGCATCACCCAAACTTTGCCACATCCTCTATACAGGGCTAATATAGCTTCAGGTATGTTTTGCTGAGTCCCCTTATCAAAGTCATAGACGGAGTATTAAGATTTAAAAGCCGATAAGGCGTTCTTATTGAAGTTTGACAATGTGTGAACACCAGACAAAACGCGAACATCATTGACTAGTATTAGTTGCTTAGTAGGTGTATGGGGTTAAATTGACCAGTTCCCATTATCTATATACACATCCACTTTGGTAATGTTACATTCCCATAAGGTCTTCACCGCTCACGTTTAATGTTAGATTTCCTTTTTCTTATTTCCTCCTATGCACAATGACAAAATCATATTGTCCCTATAATGTCACATATGACCACAGCTACTGTTTATCATCGTTGTGGGACAATGGTCGGTATTCCATAAGGATATAAAAGTGGCATGGCGTAGGCGAAAATTCAATTTTCACAAAATATTGTTAAAATAATTTTGCAGAAAAGGGGGGTAGCCGTCAGCTTGAAACACCATTGAGACATTACTCGTATTATTGTGAAAGTATTCTGTGACTATTCTCTTTACAAAAAATGGATGTACAATATAACAAATTATATAGTTATCGACATTTGCAATATAAATCAAAATGATCTACTAATTATTATATACATATGCGGAATATTTGAGCCTAATGACTGTCTAATAACCATAATTAATTGTACTCAAAAGCTGTACTACAACTCGTGTAAATAATTACTAGAAGTTGTACCCAACATAAATCTTAATTTGCAATTTATTGTGGAGCTCATAGTCACTTATATTAATTATATAGGCAGCCTATGAATAAATAGAAACATAGATGCATTAATGATAAGCAATAAAAAATAAAGTAAGCAATCAGTAAATAATGTAACTTATTCAGCTTAAGTAATCGAACATAGTTTTGTATATATTTTTCTTTAAAATAGCCAGAATTGTTGTCATCGAAGTTTTACATGAAATAACTAATGCAATGCATATTGTCTAAATTGTGTCACTGCCTTAGAATTCATCTACTTTAGAGTATTACATTACATTGTCTTATATAACTGACAGCTCATCGATTGACGTGCAACGGAACAAGATAGCACAAGTTGTATATTTCATTAAGACAGTATTAGTTTTAGGTAATAACTCTGAGATGTAAACTTTCATAGGAAGACCTAATTATTATTTCCTATTTGATTTGTTAGTATTATAACCAATTGCAACCAAACTCGTAGTCATATAGTTACATTAGTCTCTGTATAAACTTCTCAGTAACTGATATATAGAAAACATCAATGTTTGGCATCGATTATTCGAATTCTTTGCTCGCATGGGCTAATAACTTGTCACGGGAAATGTTAGGTTATTACATCATTACAATGTACATATATCTATAAATTAGCTTAATTTACCTACTAAGACTAGAATCCATGTCAGCCACATTTACTTCGATCAAACGATTTGTCACTAGTGTTAACATGACCACATATATCATGTACGTCTATCACATAGATGGTATATCATATTTTTAAATATATTATAACGTTTATATCTACTTATTGAACATGCGTAGTTAAAATAAAAATACATTAATATCAGAAAATCCCATTCACAGCTTTACTTTTGACCACAATCTTGATCATCTAAACGACTGATTACGCGAATATAATCTGTGTCCTATTACGTAATCATAACAATCATAATCGACATTAAACTGTATATGTGCGGGACAGAATCATGCTGTCTTAGGAACAATCCTCCAATTCGGATCGGTACATTATATCATATTACGGAAGTTTCTTGATACAAAGTTCTTGCTGGTGTTTTAAGAATCCTTCATAAAACAATAGAGCAGAAAAGTGTATCATTTTAGGATAGAATGCCAGCCTGTTTTAATTAGTTTATGTTGTATTATATGCTGCAAAATGAGAGAATAATACCCCAATAAAATATTTTCGTCTAGGTAATACATGGATAATAGCAAAAATGCAAACAAGATTCTTAAATAAAAATGTATTTTTCAAAATTCCGTATGAAATCATGCAGAGTAATTTCCTAAATTAACTTGTCGCATGATGGTAATAGTTGTGGGTCAAATCAAACCCACTGATTGAATGTCAGCAGGATTTATTTTCAGGATCTAAGATTAATATCGTAGAGAAATGAAGATAGTGTTACAGATTATTAATAAACTTGAAAGGAGAAGAAAAAAGTAGGAAGAATTCAATTTGTAACACGCGCTTGTGAAATTTCAATTTCGCATGATCCAATAAAGTTAAAAAACTCATTTTTTCTTCCTTATAATAAAACTGAATGTCAACCACTGTACACCTGTAGATACTGTGTAATGTGAAAACAGAGGCCAGTCTAATTTGATATTTTGAGGAAACAAAAATGCAAATAAGGAAACCAAAGAGGATACAATATATTACACATTTATTTGAGAGGCTGCACTGTAAATAAAGCAACCTGCAATACAGGAGATTTCACTTCCGGATCATCACCAATAACTTAATACTCACTGTACACTGTCGCAGAAACACACACAGATAATCACACCAAAAGTTCATATTCTAAAGAACAAACAATTACCTTTAAATCCATACCAAGAATGTCTAAACCTAACTCTCGTATCACCACCTGAAAGAGACAGGAAAAAAAAAAGAAAATAAAAGAAAAAAGACTGGGACTACATTCGGAGGTATTGAACCAGAACTAGTAATTGTTATCTGATTCCTGGTGTCAATGAAACAAGTACTCTCGACGATTAAATGCATGAAAAGCCAGTATCTGGAAGTTATGGGTACAAATCGGGGCCGATAAATATATGATAATAATTTACTTAAAATGGTGATCTAGTTGAAGGACAATACGTGGAAGGAAAATATGGAACAGCAAGTTCTTTTATGCCTCTTTCTATTTACTTACCTTTAAATAAAGATTCTTCTCCATCATACACCAGTTCACAACTGAATCCTATTTTTCTCGAAAGTAGTTGTATTTTCCAAATAATAAGCTAATCAGGTAGTACTAGTGTTTGTCATTTCTCTTGCATACATGCCTGCTGCGTAATTTATAATCTAAAAAGGCAAAATTATCATAATCATTATTTTAACAGAATAAGGTGACATCTTTTAATAGTGTTCACACTTGAACACTTAACATTTGAAGACTTGTCAACGAAGTTATGTAACATTATTAATAAGTATGTTACACTGGAACTATGTTTTTGCATTTTCCGGAAACTATGTCAGTACGGTTCCACTAATATGACTTCACAATATACGACTACTAACACATTTATATAAGCAATAGACACATATAATAAACCTTTTGCTTTCCTTATTATGGGTTGGGTATGGGTTGGTTTTATCAGTACTTTTAACACATGTTGGTTATATTATGACAAAGGTTCCTCCTCATTTAGTTCTTTGTGGGAACGGATTGCAAATGAACATGTCATTTCGATGTAAAAGAAATTAAAGACATATATACCTTATCAGTCGCAATGTTAACAACGCACGCAGGGTACACGGGAAAGCCCTTATGATGCTGCGTAACCAGCTGATATCAATTCCCTTTATACAACTGCTATCTGGGTAATCATCACTTTGTCAGCTGAGCTGACCGGTACAAGGAAGTTACGGGCTACAAATTGGGGCAGATAAATATGATATGATAGTAATTTACTGAAAATAGTGATCTTATTTTGGTTGGGTATGGGTTGCTTTTAACAGTACTTTTAACAACTTATTAATTCACTATAACCTTTGCCATTTGGTTGGAATTATTTATCTGCTATTTAAATAATGCAAATTATAACATTCTAGTAATGATGTTTATATTTATGTTGCACTCCACAGATTATTGCATTCACAGAAATAAACGTTCTACATAATATTGACATGTCCATTTTCTTCTTTTGTGTGTTTGTTGTTCGCCTACTCGCCTAATATCAATATAATGAGCGTCAATTGCTTTTTTAAGTATTTTATTTTCTTTCATGAACACAGATTTGGGAGCTATAATTATCCTTGCCTGAGCATGCGCAAGCTCGTCCACCTATATGATTCATGATAGCTGCTTAGTGGAAAATGTAATTTCCTTAGGATTTGGACTAAATGTATTCCTTTCTGGGCGTCAGATTGTTCTCCCCCGTTCCAAAAATGATATTGTACGTTCTAAAATATGGTATTTTGGAGAATTATGTGCGTTTGATATGATTAACATTTGACATAGTTTCACTTTCGGTATGAACGTCTCCATCAGCGAACCTGTTCCAATCTTCACCGTTCCCAAACTGAAACTGCACCGAGGAAGGGGATCAAAGTAGTAATACAAAGGATCTCCAAAAGTAACAAGACATGTCTTAATGACGTAAAAATAAACATCTTTCATGGTACATTACAATTACACGATTTTATGCTTCTCACAGGTCCATAGGAAACCTAGTAAGGAGGAATCAAACGTTTAATGTAGGAGGCCTCAACACTATGTTGTTATATGAAGAAAATATTTCCCAGAAGTGGATTTTAATATCGAACCATTTATGTTGGGAAACTAAGGGAACACAATTAAACTCAGTCTCGAGTAAGTCCACTCTTTGAGTAACTTAATTTAATGTAAATGGATAAAATAATCTTATTCAAACATAGTGTTTTAGAAACATTATTATCGCGATGTTATTATGTATATATATATATCATAATAATTGAAACTTGCATGTGGACATCACACCCTTCGTCTGTACATACAAGTTAGGGATTTGATGTTACCAGAAATATTAAGTCCCCCCCCCCTTAAAAGAAAATGAAGTTGTTCAGTATTTTCTTCATTTTTGCAAAGAAATGTTGAAAATTTGAAATGGCCAAGACAACAATGGAGTATCATTATTAGATTGTGTAAGTATAAGCAAGCTATTGAATTATTCACCTTCCTGTCATTACAGCAAGGTCCTGATTGCAGTGTGGTCATGGAATTTTTCTCGAAGAGATATGGGTTGGTACCTGAGGCATATGAACAAAATGAATTATTAGACATTACGTCACACATCTATACAATTGTCTGAGCTGCATGAGCAGCAGATAGGGTGAACCCTACAACATTTTCCGAGGGTCCGTTAGCAAAAATTAAGGTTCCTACGAAGGGCTAAAATAAGGTCAATAACGCTAAACAGAATCCGTTAACCGAGCATATTTTGTTGTTGCGGTAAACAGGCCACGATAACGAAATCGACGGGGTTAGTTCGTTTTTGTTACTCGTTCGTTGACATATTTTTTTTCAAATTTTAGGCGTGTTTTGTTTGCGCGTCTCACACTCATTTTTTGTCAGTCCACCCTCTCTGCTGCTGTAATTAAATTACCATTATATCAATACTGATTGGCGCAGCTCACTCAGCTAGACTAGCTCGAGAGCGACTAGAAGCAATCAAGAAATATTTACCTGTCCGTGATTCTGTTAGACAAAAATTACAAGAGCGTCAACAAACACAAGAAGAATTTACAGAATTCGCGGAGCAATTATTTAAGCCCATCACGAAGACCACTGAAGGTATAAAAGACCGCTGAATCAACTGAAAAAATAGCGAAGCGAACTAGAAAGAGAAAAAAAATTCTACGAGAACTTCCTGAGAAAATAGCTGAGGTTCAGCCAACTGGAGAAATAGATCAAGCGGAAGATGATACTCAACAAGAATCAGAAGCACGAGCCAGGGTTAATCTGTTTGATAAATTTACCGAAGATGTTATTAATGATATCAGACAGGCTAAAAATACAAACCAATTAGCTGCGATTGCTGTGAAAGGTTATGATAATCGAAAACAATTTTTAAAACCTGAATAAGCCGATGATCCTGTAGGTAGCGAAACTTGGTACACATGGATATTTCGCATATACCACAACACTGATAGAATTCGAAGAAGCGATTTAAGATATATACGATATATTCATGCGATAGATGAATATATTTCGTTTATACAATTACCACCAGAAAAACAACAACACATACGACAACAACGAAAAATGCAAAATGCACAATCACAACAAAAACGATCATTATTACCACTGCCAAAACAGCGAGTACAACGACAACAACCACGAAAAACATCATCCAGTGACGAAGCATTTTATTCCCCATCAGAGAAATCCTCGGATGTCCTTTATATTTTATTAGGTACCGATGAAAGTGATACTGATAAAGGTGCAACTGGAAGTGGTATTAATGCTCGAGGAAGTGGTCTTGTTACTTGTCCCGGTAATATCCTTGCTGACGTGGACAGATTAGAAAATTTAATTGGTGGAAAACGAGCTGGTAATAATTCTCCTGAAATTATCAACGAAACCTCATCAATTTGTCAACGATTATTTACAGGTGGTATAATGGACGTTGGCGTATATCGGTCACTCATTAATGAAATCACCAATGATTATTACAGTGATTAAACAGTTAGATAATAATTATTATAATAGATGATCATACATGTTGCTTTTCTCAGACCAGTCATGGTCAATGTGGTAAATTCAAGATTACCTGTATACAAGACATTTTACGGAGATGGACTCGGCGATATTGTTCAGGGTTTATTTAGAAGGATAGCCCCAAAAGCAATACCGATTGCAAAGCAATTTGGCATGAAAGCTATTGACGTTGTTCGTGAAAGAGGTATCAGTGTTGCTGGTGACGTTGCTAGTAAAGCATTCTCTGCAATCAAGGATAGACTAGCACGATTAATACTACGAAAAATTCAGCCAGTAAAATTACCCAGCACCGAAGTGATGCCTGCAAATGTTAGTAAAATAATAAATCAAGCCGCAAATCAAAAAGTAGCAGAGTTAGCCGATGAAAAGGAAAAAACGTAGCAGCAAGTCCGATGGCAGGAAGTGGTCTTCGTATTAGACGATGGTCAAAAACATAACATGTTCGAACGTTCACCTGATCCCGCATTTGACATGGATGCGCCAGTTCTCAAAGATGATTATCAATTTTATTTTTACGACGCACGACAGCCAAATCAGCGTGGACGAATCGAATTACAAGTTCAAGATACAAGTAGATATTTCTTACTCGCTGAAGCATTTATTGAAGTAGAAGGTGAAATTTTTAAAAACAGATAATACTGAATACGGAGTCAATGATAATGTTGGTTTTGTTAATAATGGCATCATGGCGTTGTTCGACAGCGCCACGTACATGATCGACGGAAAGAAATATTGAATCGATTCAAAAAGATGTCGACGTTGCCACGACGATACTTGACCTTGCAAGACACAGCGACGATTATTCAAGACAAGCTGGTCCATCAATGATGATTACCAAGGACACAACAGACAGCATTTTTTGGTACAAACACCTCAAAATACTACATCTGACCCACAACCAGCTGGAATGATAGCCTGACCCGCCGCTGCATTTTCAGTATTAAAGGATGTTAATCCAAATTTTAACTTTGGGTTCGCATCACGTCGAGCAATGTTGCAGGGTGGAAACAGAAGTTTTTCATGTGCAATTCCACTATCACACATTTTTGGATTCTGCAGACACGTTAGAAAAGTTATTTTTGGAGCCAAACATACAATTGTACTCGTACGAAAAGCAACCGACGATGATGCAATATGGCGACCCGCCGGTGATGGTGGTAAAGTATTAATAATAAAACTTTAATTGTGGATGCCAGTAATGACTCCAGCGATATCTAAAGATCGGTTACTCGTTTGCATGGGCAGCGGCGGTAAGCCGACGCTATCATGGTTAACAACGACTACAGATGCTGTTCAAAGCACAATTAATGGTTTATTTACGTGGCAGATAGCATCACAACAGGGTATCTTTGCGACGCGACATATATTCGTTGCATTTCAAGATGCTGCACGAGCAAATGATCAAACACGTAGTATTATAATATTTGACAAACTCAGTGTTTCCGAGGTTTCCTTGAGAATAAACGGACATCAAGAACCATCGGAGGATATTTTGTTGAATTTTGAACCAAATCATGTGGCGCGTGCATATAATAAATTAATGTCGTTATGGGGCGTGATCAAAATATTGATACTGGTTTACAAATATCGCAGCTAGATTTTACAACGCTGTATCCGATTTATTACTTTTCGCTGGAACATTTGGATTTGTTTACACAGTCCGTCGTTGACATACATTTTCGAGCTCGTGTGACGCGAGGAGCTATTGCTATTTACAGAGCAACTCCGTTATACTCAGCGATAATACACTGCTACTTGAAGGTGCTGGTGGTCGCATGAGAGTCGTTCATGCTCCATTAGAAAATATGCAAGCCTTAATTTAGAGGTCAGAAATATATCATAAATGCCATATCATCACGTTAGTGTCAGTCTTACTCCTAGTCAGATTAAAAGACTTCAGTCAGCATCAGCGAATTGATGTGGAACAAAAATATCATTAAAACAAGAACAAATCTCAGGTGGCCAAAATAAATTATCTCTAACAGAACGCCAGTTCAAGCATTTCAATGAAGCCAAGCAATCAAAGAAAGGTATACGAGTAAATCTTTCTGCGGGTGCTATCAGTGACATCGTTAAGACTGGTGGGATATTTCCACTTCTTGCAGCTATCCCAGCGTTAATAGCTGCTGCCGCTCCAGCTGTTGCAACATCTGCTGCGTTAGGTGCAGTTGGAACAGCTGCTGGAATGGCATTAAAGAAAGCAACAGGAAAAGGAATCAGAAAAGGAAAGGGTCCGAGATTTCCAGGGTCTCGATACGGAAAAGGATTAAGACTTCCAGGGACTCGTTGATTTTCCCGCTATCCAATTTTGATTTACTCGATGCTGCTAAGCAACTAAATATAAAGAATTTCAGAGGTGTTTTTATGCGTGATCAATTACCGAAAAATCCAAATGTGATTGAAACTGGTATTATTAATCTCGATAAAAACTCTGGTAGTGGCACTCACTTTGATGCATATGCAATTGATCCACGTGGTATTGTTTATTTCGATTCGTATGGGTTGGCGCCACCAAAAGAATTTTTAAAATATATCGACAGACTTCAAAATATTCCAATCTGGTATTCAACGCTACCAACACAAAACATAACCGACCCCCCGATATGTGGCCGTAAAGCAGTACTTGATGTGTATCAAGATCAGCGAAACCACCTCATAAGGCTGTACATGAATATACGAGTTCTATTTTTTTAAAAATAGCTAATCATATAATGGTAGATATTTACGGAAGATCAGCTAAAACCAAACCTCAACAAGCACCAGGTGAGGATTTACTCAAGCGAGTAACACGGCAGATCAATAATGAATTATTTGACCTGCCCAATCTTGCCAACGTTGATCCAAACGAACTTGTTATATTTCAAAACCGTGAAGGAAAATTGAAGACGAGTAATATTTCAATCAACGATATTATTATTCATAATCGATTATCGCGAGGTCTTATTGCTGTATACGACAAAGAGGGCAAACTTGTTCCTAGTGTTGTTACTCCGTCGTCGATCCGAGATAGCATAAAATAACATGAATAACAATAAAATTATTAATGTAGGCGAACCAACATATAATCTCGAAGCTGCAACAACAAAAAAATATGTAGACGATAACAATATTCCAGTGACAACTTTGTTGTCGACGATCAATGATGGAATGACCGCATTTAGAACTGAATTTTATAATCACATACAACTGTTTATGAATGTTCGCAGAAACGTAAACAGAACCACTAATTATATTTTTGGAAGTCCACCAACCGTTGACATAAATCTCAAAGATATAAATACAAAAATCACCGATATTGTCAGTGGAATTCCTAACAAACTAATCTGATTAAAATTCCACACAAACAAATTAGCAATATCGTGTACACGATATCATCAGGATCATCAACGTAGACACCAAGCGATAACACTATCAAACATACCGCAGAAGTAACTGGCGTGTATAGGCTGTCCGTATTTAGTTCTTCAAAATTAAGTATAATTACCACGTATCTATGGCGTCATTCAACCGATAATTTTTCTGGAACTGTATCTGTAGTGTTAAATAAAGATACCGAAGAAACGTTTATGCTGCTATCATCTGATACAAAATTAACCTCGGCGTCTTACTGGTGGTGCATAGAATCTGTAGCTGAAACACCACAATTAATCACTTAATACAGTATAATGATAGACGTTCAGGGATACAGATATGATCGAGTAAAGACATGGCAGAATAAATTAAAAACCGTCATCGATAATTATGCATCAAAAATAAAGAAATATCGTAGACGTGTTGTTGTCGTTGATATCATCGTTTACTCGGTTTCAGCGATTGTTGCTGGAACTGGCGTAGTATTATCAACGTTGACGATGACAGCACCGATCGTTGTAACAATCATTGTCTCATCGTCAACCACTATCGCTGGAATATTTAATATTATCGCGAAAAAGATAAATACGTGTACAAGTGAAAAATTGAACGAGTACACGATGAAATTACATACTGCAACTGTAGCATATTCAAAATTATTGTCGATGATTTCTTCGTCGCTTAATGATGGAATAATATCTGACGAAGAATTCAGTATTATGATAAAGATCTAAAATGAAGTATTTGATGAAACAAATCCTGAACAGGATTTAAAACAATAATAGTATAATAATGACATCACAGGAATTATTACAACAGATCGTCACTAATACTGCTCTGGTAAGAACCACAATGATATCAGCGAGTTCAACTAATCCTAAATTCAGCATTAATTTTCCAACTGCAATTGCAGCAAGCGAAATAGCATTAGAGCAATTACGGGTTTATGCTAGTTGGCCAAATATTAGGTCAAAATCGTTTGGTGGACTACAACCGAATAATTCATTAGTATTTGCAAATAAAAACAAACCCGATGGAACTCCTGATTGGCAAGTAGTTAGTATTCCAACGGGCAGTTATCAAATAGAACAGATCAATGAAACATTGCAGCGCAGGATTAAATCCATCACAGGAAAAGAATCAAAGATTGCCATTACTGTTCACGAGTCAACGCTGTCATCGGCCATTGAAATATTGTCGCCGGATTACGCCGCTGACATATATCAGAGTTCAATTAGAACTGTGTTAGGATGGCCAGAAATCCCACCGGTTTATGAAGGTCCACCAGAACCACGCCGAGATGAATGTTTTACAAAAGAAAGAGATTATTCAACATTTCAATTTTAAAAGGCCGCTACGGCAATACACAGATGATTAAGGTCAGGTTTTAATTAATATGACATATGATAAAGAAGAACGTCTCAAAGAAACGAGTCTTGTTGTTGAACTCGATGCAGGATTACCCATCAACGTAAATGTTATGAAATCTTATTCGGACGATATCAAATCCGAGCATGAAAGATTTCTCTATGATCTGAAATATTTATTTACGAGTATTATCTTATACTACAACGATGATATAAAACAACAAATCATTGAAACTGTAAAAATATTAAATACGATTGCGGATCATCTTGAAGACGCCAACCTAGATATTATAATTTTCTTCAATATTGTTGGGTCGCAGTAAGTTACCAAACATTTTAATATAATTGATCAACATTTCCAAAAATTTATATTTCCCGGATTTGACAATACTGAACTAAAAAAATCAGTCAATGATGTAATCAGTGAAAACTTTCCAAAGATTCTCGAATCGTGGAAAAAAATAGCACCACCACCGAATATCCTCCGATACAATAACAATCCATACAACGAAGGTCTTCACATTTCACCGGGCATCGTCAATATTACATCAACGATCGCTGTCAATCTAGTATGTGATGTTATCGATGGTAGTTATCAAGTTGACACCGAAAAATCCAAACAAGCCCAGCAAAGATACATTTTGTATACATTTACACCTCAAGTCCCACCAGGTTATTTGATTGTATCAGAACCAATCAGTGTTGTTTATCTAAAATGTCATAATCCACTCTTATCGCGGATGATTTCAAACTTACTGACCAGTCTGGCCACTCGCTCGATCTCAGGTCAGAAATATTAAATATAAACCTGTATGTGCGTTCGTAGAAAACACCAAGCAAAACAAATGTCCCCTTGACGTTGTCAAGGACTAAGTCAAGGATAAAATATTTGTTTTGCCCACGATGTTATCATTGACGTGGATCAGGAATGAATTATCCTGGCGCAACGTTACAGGTGACACTATTAGTTTCGTTGTCACTATTGTCACTTTCACTATGATTAGAGTCACACTTTCGCCAGTAACTCTTGCGCAACTTCGTTCAATGTCTCCGTCATCGACATGATATCTCTCAGCTGTTTTATACGAGCGTGTACAATTCTTTTCATTTCGAATTCGTGAGATAATTCTGACCTAACCTTTTCGATTGAACGTGAAAGAGGAACAAATAACTTCACTTGCGTATCCATGATTGCTGCCAGCGATTGTAACATCGCCTGCTGGATTAACTTTATGAATCTATAATCGGAGTTTAACGTATATCTACCTTCTGACCTACGAAATTGTAATGATCCAAAATCACTCATTATTTTATCAGGATCAAGCTCATCAGATATTTTTATACCGCTGTGTTGTAATTGCTTAATAGCAGCAATAATAGCATTAATATTTTCATGATTCATTATATAATAAATAATTGTTTAAATAAAATATACATTTCTTAATAGAAATAAAAATATATTTCTTAATAAAAATAACAATATTTTAGAAAAATCTGACTGAATTCCATAAAAAATAAAATTTTATTATAATAAAACTATTTCTGAATCAAATAAACATAAAAATATATTCTGAATCAGATAAAAGTATATTTCTGAATCAAATAAACGTAAAAATATATTTTTGAATCAGATAAAAATATATTTCTGAATCAAATAAATATAAAAATATATTTTTGAATCAGATGAATATAAATATATATTTCTGTATCAGATAAAAATATATTCTGAATCAGATAAAAATAAAAATATACTCTGAATCAGATAAATATAAAAATATATTTTCGAATCAGATAAATGTAAAAATATATTTCTGAATCAGATAAAAATAAAAATATGTTTTTGAATAAAAATAAACAGCAGTAATGATGTTCAGTCTACAATTCCACTGGGTCCCTTCTGCCAGTAAAGCTTTTACCAATAAGATCCTAAGAGTCCTTTGTTGAGGCCTTAAGCCCACAGAGCACTCTTTCATCGGTTAAGACCTGTCGTATGGTCCACAGGCACCTTATTAAGACTCTTTGGTCCGGCGGACATTCTTTCTGAATGCCCCTATGTGGGTTCCCTTCAGTGAGGTCACAAGGTCACGAGTTCACATCATCCTACTGTTTATTTTAGGGGCGTAAGCGCATGTAACAACCCCCCCCCCCCAATCAAACCCCGGGATAAGTGCAAAACTGCACTCAACACGTTGTTTGACGTTTGCGAGGTTACATGGAGCTTTTACTTATGCCCCCGATTATTAAAAATGACATCCTAACGCCACCCCCGATATATGTCCGGTACGGGGAATCGAACCACGGGCCTCGAGTACGAGAGCTAGACGTGCTACCACTGCACGATCAGATTCAGTTACAAATATACGTTTCAAAAAAAAATATATAGCTATCTTAGCCCTGACTCTGTCACCTTGACTATGTCAAGGATGATCAGTATTATACTATCAGATTCTGAATAAAATATAAAATAAATCGCAAAATCTGCAATCTTACACATTCTGAATTTGGTTAAATACTGTATTATCGGGCTAACAGAACTGTGCTAGTAAATGCGTTGGATCGATATTATTCTGGTACATTCTGCCTACTACAGAACTGTGTACATTCATTCAGTATAGTAACAATGATGCGTGCAGTCTGCTGCGATCGATACATGAAGCAGTTATGTACAATATCGGCCTACGATAGATTTATCTGTCCCATGACTCGGGATTGAATAAATGTGATCAATTACAAGTCCGTCTTCGATGACCCCATGAAAACATTCAAATACGAATCTATGAGAGTGATATCTTTTTTCCAACAGTAAATCTGAAATAACCAGCATTATCAACACTACCGACTGATTTTTTTAATTTGCAATTTCTGATTACACCATCACGAGAAGCTTCATAATTTTTAATGATGGGATGCTTCACAAATTCATTTTGCTCCATTTATATTGAAATACTATTTGTCTATATGATTATTTTGAAAATCTGGCCAGATAGTCTTCAGCCGTTTTTATGGGAGATTCAACTGACGATTTCTTATGATAATATCGTTTCAACTCTCTGTATCTTTTACCACCGCATTGCACACATAACCTCTGACTCCAACACCACATCATATGGAGGAATTTGAGAGATTATCCGCAACTGAACCTTCCAGAGCAAGATTTGATCTTGACAAATTACCGAAATCTGAATTTAATTTTTCGATGCAAGATCTGGCTTTGATAAATAGTGATATAATCGATCGTATCCGTGAAGCCAAGAAAGAATTTCGCAAACGACGGTGCAGCTCATACTTGGTCAACATTCAGGATCATGAATGACACCAAAGGTGTTGTCGATGCTAGAATGCTTGACGAACGAGGTAGAAATATTATCAACTATCTCGATAATCTGCGATATATTATTCTAGTAAAATTTAGTGTGCAGACAAATGATGACACTTGGATTATCCGTGCGTGTGCAGAAACAGTTAAAGATACCGGATCATCTATCAGTGACGTTGCTAAGCTAGAAAAGAAATTGAGATTTCCAATAGCAGTAAAAACAGTAACCGGAGAGATTTTGTGCAAACCTAAATATATAAAAAATGGAATCCCTATAACAATCATTGACCATAACGCACATGTATGGACTAATGCTGTAACAATATTTCCACGGGACAAAACAGTTAAAATTTATAGCGATTATATATTTGACGCTATCAGTGATATTAGTAAGAGTGCCCCTGTATCTGTTTGGTCATTTCAGAGTTCAGATTCGTATTACGATCAGTTTGTAAGGTCTAACGGAGAAATTTACCGTAAAGAATCTCTTCACGAAGAAATGAAGAATCTTGCATTGAAATATAATTCAGATGATGCTGAAGTTGAACGATTACTGAATAATTGTTTTACAGTTCCATCGGTTGCGGCTCACTTTGCTCAAAAGAAAAATTCATGGAAACCGACACGATTAGAAATTTTTGAAGACATCCAGCACAGTTGTGTCGAATACGGACACGGCGGATTATGGAATACTAAATACGATTATAGCGATATTATATCGGTGGATATAGTAGCGTGTTATCCTGGGAGTTTTCTTGGATACGGAGAATGTTCTGAATACTTTAAAAGATTTGGACATCCAACACACGAGATGACAAGAGTTGCGATAAATGGACTCTTACCAAATGTTGACCTAACTGGGTTTGATTGTATAGAGTCATTCGAGTTTGCGAAAAATCTGCATCCGATTATTTATGTTTGGTTTGGAAGACATTTCTCAGAAAAAATATTGGGCTCCAATAGTACTATTACGATATATGCTTGATACTGGAATTTTAGTGGCGTTAAAAGTAAACGAAGCCATTATATCGTATAGTCCGCAGAAACAAGTTTGGTTACCACAACAAAAGAAATATTCCCTGACAGAGTCAGGTAATGAAAATCCTGATATGATTGATTATGAAAATAAAATTGCAAAAGATCTTGGTATGGTATATGGTAACCTTCTTACAGTTCATGTAACTTAGTCCTTAATAGCGGTACAGCCTGTATTGTAGCAATAGCATAGTAATTTTCAGTCTTGGCAGGGCTTGCATTTTCTATATCTTTAATTTGAAATCCAAGCTTAGGAACGTTACTTCCTTTACATAAATATTATACAATATAGCTAGATTTCACATTCTTGACTTCTTTCCCTTGTCATATTAAATTTTCTTTCGCTTGTAGAATGCTATGGACAAATGGAATTTCAACAAATAATCATTATATGTTGTGCAAATTGCACTTGCAAAGAGAATAAACACAGCAGCTTTAACTAGTGCCAATATTTAATCGTATAATATGTGCGTACGGTTTCTTCCTGTAGACATCATATGTATATCCGTGCATGTATCCTTCTTGCATGTACCCTTCTTAGCCGGGCACTGTTAATATGACTTCTAAACACCATAATCTTCCCACCGTTACTCAGTTTTGAAGGAAAACAAATGCTTTACATTTGGATGTTTTGGGCATTCACTTCTTTCCAATCCGTTTTATACATTTAAGAATCTAATGTCAGTTTTATATTGCATATGCAAACCAGGCCATAAGTGGAGTCCACATAATTGCCGCTGGCGTCTCCATCTTTAATTGGACAGCTCAGTTATGAATGGGCATCTTCAGTTTCGGATCAAGATTTATCCATATAATACTGTTGGGGAGTTTTACAACACAGGTATGTCCTTTTATACAACTATGCTTTGACCATTCTGTGTCTAAGTAAATGAGCCTAATTCATTAGTACTATCTAGCAGCAGAGAATCCCCCTAATCAAAACATGCATGTTTATAATTATATCAGGTTAACTGCATTCTGTTTACGATGTGCATAAATCTGTAAATCTGAATCTAATCAGAATATTTACCCCACGAAATTACAAAATTTGTTCCGTTAGTGAACACTTGCAATGAAGTAAACTATATTCCTTAACGCGTTGTGCCATTTATTTCTTCACAAGTTTATATTGCCTTCTTTAGACAACAATATATCCTTTCTTGTGACTTTACATTTACTGACATCGGATTAAATACACCAGTTTAAAATGTTATATTGCCCATTTCCTCCCGAACATGATATATCTTTGTTTATATATTGTCTATGTGTATTTGACATCTATCAGCTGAAACACAAAAACAACAACACAAGAACAACTGAAAAACAAATCGGAAAACAATGCACTTAGTGGTAACACACAAATGAACCTGCCAATTGCGTCCCCAGCCTGAATTGATGTTTGTCTAACATGAGAGCTTTTTATATGTTAAATACGTGTTGATTTACAAATATATTCATGTCGCAGGCCTGAGGTCAAGGTCAGTTTTGTATATTTTGGTAAATTAGAAAATGGTCACAAAGCCATATTTCTCTTGAAGAGCTCTTGGTGTTCTAGAACCTGTTTTGAATCTGAGTTGGGATTGGTCCCAAAATATTTTGGCTGTTTTCTCGGGGTCGACTCATAAATATCTTCAACTAGGCAAACCTGGGAGTAGTCCCAATCATGTGAAGTCTGGGGATCGATCCCTAAAATTTCGTCAGAAAGATACCTCCAATTCATCTAAACTTTTCTTACCAAATAAAATAGGGTTGCTTTCGCAACATCTCTTACCAGGAAAGCTTGGATTTATCTAAAGAATGTGTTATTAAACTTCAGATCGATCTCAAACATCTTTTTGTTCTGGTGAACATCCAACACAATAACGTTCATGCATGTCGCAGAAAACCTGGGAGCAATTCCTTGTAATCTTTGCAAACGTGGGATCATTGCAAACAATCATATTCAAGCAAGGGTGTGATCGATCCCAACTACTTCTTTATAAGAAAACTTGATATAAATCTTAAATGTCTCTTAGCACGCATATTTGTAGTAGATTCAGAAGAACATTTCATCATTGAGGAAACCTTGGCTCAAGATGAACGGAAGAGCTTTTAAGGTAAACAAGGTCTATAACAATAGAAAAGTGCTAATGAAGATCATAGCACACAGGCACACAATATCGACCAATCAACAAACAGTCCGCCGACGCTCAACCACAATTGGATTAGTAGCATTTCAACAAAACCATGCAAGAATATCTGGATGATAAACTAGCAGACACTTAGAACGTGCAATTTCATAAAATCCTATATGATCTGTGTCAGTAAGATGTATGTTGATATAAACTGACCAGGTCAAATGTCGGTTGACTAATCCGTGCAAAGTAAAGTTGACTCACTCCTCCGAAAATGCTGGTTGGATAATAAGCAACCAAGCCAGGTCAGTATTAAAAATATCATCGACATTTCAACATACGTTACAAAGACATCCATGAGCGTATGTTAGGCAAGACCCGTGCAGCATCTTAGAGAGATTAATTTATTGGGATTTTAATCGAGCTATCAATGGCACGACTGATGTAAAACGTTTGTTTTCGATGTCATTACGTTGTTGTTGATCGTCAGGTAAACACCTGTGTGTGACATCGAGTAAATGCACCATGTACACGTGCTGGTCCTAAACATATTAAAGGCTGCAACATAAAGAGATCAGTTCACGTTAATTAAGGATCACTCTCAAGCAAACATACAGAGATACATTCGTCCGTCATCCCGATCTCGATAGTGTGCTAGACATCTCCGTCGTAAGATTATATTGCATAATTGGATGGGAACGTTTAGGTAGGATTCAATTCTTGCCCGTTGTGTTGGAAAAGATGCATGATTCTCCATCGATTTCGATAATTTGTTTCAGTTAAGAAGCATTTCTAAGATGATTGCTTTGGTAAAAGCTAAAAGCTAGACGTTCAAAGGCTCGATCTACCATTGGAAAACATGTTTTGTTGTACCATGTTGTCGAACATTCGACTCTCATTGGAGAAGTGTATGTGATCGTAACACCATCAATAAATGTCCAATAACAGAGCTGATAAATGATTCTCAACGAATGCAGCTATATAATATATTTTTTCCGTTGCACACCTGATTCTTTATGATTTTTGGTTCGTTTATAATGTAAATTCTGCACATAAATGCGGTCACCGGATATACCTCCTATCTATCTATCTATCTATCTATCTATCTATCTATCTATCTATCTATCTATCTATCTGCCAGCTTGTCTGTCTGTCTACCTACCTACCTACCAACCTAACTTCCTATCTATCTATCTATCTATCTATCTATCTATCTATCTATCTATCTATCTATCTATCTATCTTTCTTTCTTTCTTTCATTCTATCTATCTATCTATCTATCTATCTATCTATCTATCTATCTATCTATCTATGTATGTGCATGCCTGCCTGACTGTTTATCTGTCTGTCTGTCTATCTACCTACCTACCTACCTAACTGCCTATCTATCTATCTATCTATCTATATATCTATTTATCTATCTATCTATCTATCTATCTATCTATCTATCTACCTATCTATCTATCTATCTATCTATCTATCTATCTATCTATCTATCTATCTATCTATCTATCTATCTATCTATCTATCTATCTTTTTCTATCTATCTACCTATCTATCTATCCGTCTGTATTACAAGAAGCACCTGTTTTGTTAAAGTGTCTCTCAGTCACTCGTCATGCTTGCGTGCCAGGTATGACGATGAAATGTTCAAAGCGATATTGGAGTTAATGATGCATTGTAAACAAAAATTAAAAGGGCTCCACAAACATACAACATATAAAAGGTTGACAGCAAGCTGCACACAAGAGTACACACAAGAATGCACGCATTGTTGAAAATTGTGACAAATTCATTGGGTCTTGAAAGTTTAATTGGTAATATGAGGATACTACGTCTAACAGAAATAACGACTTATTAAATTATCCGCCGTAACGAGGTCAGTTATGCTTGTTTGAGACGGCACAGGAAATACATTTAATAGAAAGAACCTAATATCATGCATCAATTTGCTATAAATAGGGTCTATGATTTCAGAACAAACGCACAATACCTCGGAAAACTTGACGACATAATGGTTTATGGTCAATAAAAATTTATTTGTCTTTGGGTTTACACGTCCAACATTCAGGAAAAATGTACAATTTTAGAGCAATGCAAAATAATGTAGAGTCTGACCTACATGCATCAAATTACAACTTAAAGATAAATATATCAATGTTATCTGATTACGCTTAGGTGCAATTACATGTATTTTAATGTATCAGCTGTAGTAAATATCGACATAGTTGTATTTCATAGTAGGGAAACATTGCTCAGATAATCAATCTATGAAGGTTGAATTCATTTAAGGCTGAGAAAATAGTGGAAAATTTTAGGCAAACCTAAATATGCCACAACACTAATCCTGAAACACATTCAGGCCTAGAAGGAGAGGTCATTACGTCAGAATATGTAGTACTGTATTTGAGAAGGTATGCAATCGAACTGTAGAAGCAAAGCTTGAGAAACCCCCCTCACCAAAAGTCCTCTATTACGTCGCATTGGCCATTTCTGTTTTTAGCATCAACTGTTTTTGAATACAATACAGAACGGAGTGAAATGACTGACAATTTTATTCCATTGACCCGTATAGGAAAGGATATAAAGAGAGAGCAATTCAATCCAACAAGAATGGCTGGCCTCTTTTTGGAGATTCCTATTCTGATTATGCCACTAGAATTTTATCCTATATTTTCTTATCTTTTAAACGTGATCCATTGTTCTCTATATCGTAACAAAATTTCAAGCAAGCAAAGACATGGCAAACATTATACTCTGATCTCGTTTGATGAATCGTGGCTTCTGCCCTCGTAGATTGAACCCATCAAGACCGTGACAAGCAAGATTTAAAATATTCCCCCCACAGAGAGCAATTTTAGAACTGAGCCCTTTGTCTTTAATTATGTGTTAAGTATTTGTTTAATGACCATTTCCTACATATTCTTATCTGTAGATTGACGAGAACGCACTTTTATACAGGAAACAAAGCTGCCTGCCGATAGCAATCTTAACATCAATCATTGTATTTTTACGAAAATGTTTTTCGTAAAGTCTTAGCAATGTTCTGTTCCATGGTCAGAAGGAAAGAGAGAGAAAGAGAGAAGAGAGGAATTCAGTCTCTCTTAAAGAAGGAGGTGTCACTCATAACAGTGTAGGTACGCCTACATTCCTTGGGGAAAGATTGACAATGCAAGAGATACGGGATCGCTGTAAGAAGATAGACGGAGTCTTCCTGATTCTGGGACCAACGAACTTTATTGATATAGATAGATATATAAAGCTACATTCTAGAGATACAACTTATAAACCTTTATATTGCAAAATACATAAAATACATATTGAATACTTTTCCTTCGATCTTACCAACTTCATACGTCTGTGTAATATCTGCATTTTTAGGACATAATACAAATAATTAAATATCGAATAAATTCATAATATTTAAAGAGTATAAATTTCAATAGTTGCGATTAATGCAACAATCATTTTAAAGAAATATATTTTACCAAATTTAATTTAGAATACTGATTTGGAATAGATTACTAAACATTATTCTTATTTTATTCCCAAATTAAATCATAGCATGAAGTTGGTAGCGAATTCATCTTTTCACCATAATAATTATCACAACTACAAATGAATATAAATTCTTAAAAACAATTAAATATTCCATTACATTATAATATTAAAATAAAAAGAGAACTCACAAGAATATTGCAAAACTAAGAAGTTTACCACAGAAATCTCTAACTTTAAAAGTACTTATTCTTTAGAGAAATTTACGAACACAAACAATTCTTACCTGTAAGAAGATAGACGGAGTCTTTCTGATTCTGGGACCAAAGAAATGCAGCTCGGCGCTTTATTTATACTGCTTGAAGATAACCCTGACCATATTTAGTAAAGACGTTAGTGCCAAGTGTATCATGCTAGTACTGGGTGTATTGTCCCAAACCAGAAGGAGGCTCCAGTCTATTTTGAAGGAATCGAATGTGTTCATTGCGTCATAATCCGCCTAATCAGCATTATATTCGTCTAAGGAAAACTGTTGAACCCTAGCTTACTAAGTCAGAAAAGAACGTTAAGAATTTTGCCACGGAGTGCTGTTTTGCTGAGTTAGCATACACATGTATAATACGGGAGGGAGGATTTGCACTTGTTTGTAAAAGGTGCAATCTTTATCAAAATAGAATATAGAATATAGCTGTAATACGAAGGTAAATAAAGTTAATCTCTATATATTTTAGCGGAAATTACTTCTAATATAATTTAATGAAAAATTAATCCAATGAAAAATTAGTTTTGATACAATTTATAGAAAATTTCAATGTTATTACTTTTACTCAAAAATTCTATCCTAATAGTATCAACGAGAGTCGACATTTGAATTTGCGAATACATTTAATATATAAAATACCCACTCCCTACAGAGAGCAATTTTGAACAGATTCCTTTGTTTTTGATTATGTGTTAAGTATTTGTTCAATGACCATTTCAGACATAATCTTATGTGTAGTGTGGCGACAACGTCTTTATAAACAAAAACAAAGCTGATTACTGAATTCAATCTGAATATCAATCATTGTATAAAGGAATGTCGACATTTGAAATTTCTTTTTCAAAAGCTTGTGACGCAATAGTTACTTTACTTTGTTATAGTACACCTATCATGTTCCAGATTCGATCGTTGAGAGCAATATTGAAGACAAATGTAAACAAATTTAGGGAATTCGCGTAAAAGGAGGAGGATGAATTATCGTTTGAACTTTCAGTGGAGTATTTTTATATTTTTAAGAGTACGGTCCACTCTTAAACTAAGGACTGCATTGCGTGCATCATTTGAAGGCAATTTCTAGTTCACATCCTGTAAGAATAATAAATACTCATGATCACACGTATGCCTCACGAGGACTAGACACTGAAAACAAAGACAATTAAAGGTCAAGCGGAGAAGGAACATATTATTCTAGTTAACATGTAGTGCCAAATAAGCAGCTGGTTAATAACATAATAGAGTCTGAGAAGTTTGGACCCGGAACATGTTTGTGGTTGGTTGGGTGGGCAGTATGAGATATTGAAAAGACTTCTCATAGATAAAAGAGGTTCCATAATGTCCAACATGTTAATTCCTTACCATGCCATAGTGGCGTTCAACCTACGTTAGGTTGTATTATTTGGAAAATTAAATTATGACAGTAGTTGTCATTTATGTTCTGAAATTACAATAACGATTAGGTGATTGTGTCTCAAATCATAATTTATCATAATCATAATTTATTTAAGTATATATAAAATGTGGTTTTTAACATCAACAATGTTCATTTTTGGGTATTTCTTCTATTTTGTCAATACATCTGATTGAAGAATTTTAAAAATAAGCATCCGTAATTAGCAAATTAAACATTTAAAGAGCAAACAGCCTGATTTGACCCGAACTCAATGACATATGTAACGACAGACATTTTGGATTCAGTGACACCGGCTCCGCTATAACCAGAGAGATAACACTAGCAATGCATGTATTCTCATATAACATACAAACGAACGTTAACGCAGGATGAAATTGCAATAGTTGATAAAAATGTGATAATCTTAGTGATAATCTATCGATAGCAGCAAATACTATCGTGGGCAACTAACTACAGTGCTATCGCAAACAAACCCCACCGACATATCACATGATAGTGCAACCATATCCGTACATAGACTGGAAAAATACAAACATGTCGGTGACAAAATGTCTCTATTCTCACTCCATTTATGATGACCCACACGCTCTTTCAACGACCAAGCATAAATCATTTGAACTGTACAACTTCTGCTACATCGCAGAAAGATAATGAGTAAAATTTTACAAATCCTAGTTAGCCAACATTTCCCTCTCTCTCTCTCTCTAAAAATATATTTATTACAACGACAAACTGTATTCCACCGCGGTCAATGTTAAATAAGAAATTCTGATAACATGTTTTGAATGGACAATTTTGTCGGCGTTATATCCTGCTGGTGTTGACTATAATCTGCCTCGAAAATACCGGCAGTACATACGTGAACTTCATACTTGATATAGCATTGTCTGTGCAAGTTACTATGGCCACTATGAACAAATTCGAAACATTTATCCCACTGCGGTGGGATCAGCAAAAAACCGCTCCTGAAAATTCTGCCAGAACAAGGCAAAATGTTCTGAACTTTATTTCACTACATAGAAAGATGAATATGTCGTATATCATCTACTCGGTCTTTTAATGTCTCAGCATTCAATTCAAGTGGAAGACGTTTTCGCTTCCAACGACCGTAAAACAAATACAACACAAACTGAAGATCATATCCCATGTTGTTTTTGTGGTTTTTGTGATACAGTAGTTAGGTTTCATGGACAAAATGAGTCATCATTGTAATACCATGGCATTGACCCGGTTATAACTTTGCTTAAATAGCTTGGAATTATGGCGAATTCGATCGGGTAACAGCTTTATTAGCCTGCAGACATGATTATGACCAGTGATGATATTAATTAGTTTCCACAGTCACTAATTGTTGGATATGTGATGATCAGTTTGATGGTAGGGGACAAAGTCCTAAAGCTGACAGTTACAAAGTTCGTGACAGTTGTCACATCATTGCGTCATCAAAGGAGCTGCACATAGCGCACATAATTTACAATTACGAATTTTACCTAGCCAAGGAAACGAAAAAATAACAAATGTGAAATGCTTCTTTGGACAAGTTATTGAGCAATATAGTGGTGGAAAACTTCATCATCTCTAGCCGATATTGTGCCAACAACTACTCAAGCGGAAACAAAGTTTGAGTGGCTTTGATTGTAAGGCCATTGGTGACTTTCAGAAATTTCGTGACACAGTTATGGATGTTCAGAAGTTAGACACTGCACATTACTTCACAGCCCTAGAAATAGGCTGGGATGGCTTAGCATAAAAAGTAGTTGGAACTTCTTACTAACATTAACCAACATTTCTTTATTGAGAGCTCACTTCGGCGGGTTCTATAAGGCAATTCATCGATACGACCACACAAACAACCCTAAAATGGACACCGCTGCCCTAGCAGTTACATCAAGTATATTCACAACAGTAACCTTTATGGCTGGCCATGATGAGACAATTACGAATCACAATATTTTCCTTGAGTGATCTCCCACAGGTTGACCTAAACAAACACATACATGTTTATAATAGCAACAGCGACCATTGATACTTCTTTGAATTTGATCTAGAATACCCTGAATGCCTTCACACCAATCATAACGATTATTTTTAGCGCCAGAAAGGTTGGCTGTGCCTGTTCATTGGATGTCATCATATCAGTGTGCACTCGTTGATCAGTCCTGGCATAAATTTATTGGATGCACCAAACGCGTTCCAAGTCATCGGATCAAAAAAATTACTAATTACCCGAACGAAATTTGCAGTTGTACTTGAGATTGGGAATACATGCAAGTATAGTCCGTCGAGAGCTTGGACTTCACCAAAGCGCTTGGATGGCCACATACATTCAATTAGTGTGGATGTGAGAACAAAGGACACCAACGAACTTAAAAAAGTATTTTTTTTTTGACTTAGGAAGAATTTTATATTCGGAAAACAATGGATATTTTACAAAAGTCGACCATAATCGTTATAGCGAACAATATTTTCTTCAAAGGTTACTTTCGGACGCTGCATTTTAATTACGGAAGGGTTTTGATGGAGGATGCTGATCATAGTTTAGAAAACACAGATGAAGTTCACAAAAATGAGTTTACGGTGGATAGTCAGTACATGGCTTGTCAAAGCTGCTCAAGTGTGAGTTTTATTTAGACATGATCACACCATTTTACCACGATCGTGTCAAGACATACCCCGACTAGCTGCAGATGGATTTTGCACCCAATGATATGTATTCAGTTATCGCAAGCACACTTGCCAACCTATATGACAACATCAATTATCTAAAGAAACACTTATTGTATAGCAAGGTCAATAACAACATTGTTGGCAAATTCAAAGACGAATAATCGGGTACACCAATATATTAATAACTGGGACATCGACCTATAATGTATTCGAATGAGGTGGGACTGGAAATTCCGGATCCAATTTATTACAAAGGCCAGAGATGTTCCAGGGGATATTGCGCAAAAGGCTCTAATGCATGATACATATGTGGAATGTCTTCGAGAGGGACTTGTAATTCAATCACATGGCATATATGATTCGGTCAAAGAAACATCGCATGGGTGTATACTGGTGCACCAAAGTGAGTTTATGGCCTTTTGACATCAAGTGGTTTATATTTCCCGATTGAATTGCCCATTACGCGTTAGGCTTTTATGCGATTGTGAATCAACTTACGATTTATTCACATTGATAAACTGATGCTTGAACTACTTGCAATTCCTCTCGAAGAGACGCTCAGCTAGGAGACATTGCTGCCCTTTCAATAACAGACTCCAAAGAGGAACCTGTTGGTTTACTTGATCAATCCGTTCCAAAATAGTAATTACATCCACGGAACATACCGGGTCAGTTGCTTGAACAACCCAATTAGTGACCTTTGCAGTGCTTGCTAAGTTTTCCACAGTTCCTTCATTTTTCCAATACCCTAACAGAGTGTATTATATATTTGGATAAATGTCCGGCTTGTTCTATCCATGTTGGTATGTTTGTTTATCTCAATATAATTTATTTTTAATGAACACCCAAAACAATCTTGGCTTTCATGCATTTTTGACGGTCTTTTTATCTACTCTTTCGCCAGCAATAGGTTCCGCAATCGCATTGAAGCCATGGGCAAGATCCAAATCGGCTCGAGGACGTGCGCGGGTAGTTTGTTCAAAGCATTGTAAACAAGGTCATGTCGGTAACATGAAGAATCAACAGGATGCATCAGGCCGCAGTAATTGCATCTCAGAATATGTTTTTCACCAGGATATTTACTCCAT
Source organism: Megalonaias nervosa (assembly GCA_016617855.1). Taxonomy (NCBI): domain Eukaryota; kingdom Metazoa; phylum Mollusca; class Bivalvia; order Unionida; family Unionidae; genus Megalonaias; species Megalonaias nervosa. The sequence continues at coordinate 27,971 of JAECUM010034777.1, forward strand.
AGTGCCGTTGGTAATTTCATTAATACAGCAGCGATATTACTAATGGCGACAACTTTATAAACATGTGTTTGAGATCTAGGATGGAACTGGAGGGTCTAATAAATGTGAACAATTTTGCTTGGCATCGAGCACAGGTTCCATCGATCGCGGATCTGTTATTTTGTTCTTGAATTCGAGTTGCATTTGCAGGATGACTTTTCACCAGACGTCGCACGTAATATGAAGGCATTGTGTTACATATTGTGTTACTCAAGATATCCTGAAAAATGAAATTTAGCATATGACGAAAAAGGAATTTATATCGCCAGTGACTTCTCTGCACAAGCAAAGCACAGACAACTCAAATACGGTGAACTTTTTCCATGCTCGTGCATTGATCATTGGCATTGCTGCATCAATAAATACTCATTTGCTATTAAATATGATCTTAAGGTAGTTAACACTGGATCGCCTGCACAAGCGGCTAATGATCAACCATGTTATCATGGAATTGGATGCAGGTGAAAATAATATTTTAGTGTACGATGATGCGTATCTTGAAAATCAAATCAATACCATCTAAATGTTTTCACTGGGTTGACACAAAACACTGAAGTGATCTATTGTAATTCAATGATACGCACACGTGCCTAAAGTGATCTGTAACAAATGTAACTAGTTAATGATATGGCATTGATGGCATTGAAGCACACGGTCTCTGGACGAATTTATAGATACGATTGTGCGAATCACTAAGGACCCGTAACGTTTTTTTTTTTCCACTATTGATTTGACTATTGGAAGTAAAATAATAAATATCGTGCTGGTACTGACGCGATAACTTAGTAATCATAGCAAATGTATACAATGTCTGCTTCGCCAAAGATACCATAGAAGAGTTTGAGAAACAAAGCCGTAAACCCGGAAGTAAACACCAGAAACTGATTCGTAATTTTATAGAGGGCTGCAAATGTGTCAAATATATGTTACCGTCAAGGCAAACATCACAAGAAGATCTCACAACGGGCTTTGAGCAAACATTTGCACCGCTGATTAAACGAATAAAAGAAAGTGTGGAACCTGCTGAGGATAAAAAAAAAAACCTGAAAAAGAGCAACGGTGAAACATGTGGCAACGCTAACGGGAACATGAGAACAGGGCCCAATTTGTAAAATAGTTAACGCATCGAGGATATCGAGAACGAAAAAGGTCCAACTGTAGAGATTAATACACCATGGATTACAGGGCAAATAAAAAGTTGCACCAACAGAACAAGGAGACTTTGGTGGATTGTGTGACCTCACTGCTCGATTGTAAATACTCGTTGAATCAGTGTCGGTAACGTCGCGCCCGAAATTATTAATCAACCAACATTGATTTGTATGCTAAATATATGCTGTGATGCAACAGGTTTTACATACAACTCAAGGCGTTATCTTGATAATCACAATTTCATCAAATACAACAACATAATGTGACTTTTCTCTACAGTTGTCATTGCTGATGAATCGTGCAAACTCGAAGTTACATTAGCGTTGCTCAGAGTTTATATAAGCAGGTCTAATATTCGATCACAACCGTTTTTGTTTTCGGTCATGGTACAAACAACTCATATATGGTTTCAGTAGACAGTTGCATCACCTGGAATAATAGGGAACTTTCATCGGGTGCGTGCGATATGGAATTGATCATTGCAGAAATTCGACATAGAATCGTATTGATGACCTTCAAAGATTCTAAAATTTATATACGTCAGTATGAGCCCTTTCTCACCTCTGTTATCTCCGTTGATTTTGCACGGTATGCGGTGAACATTAAAGGATCGTCAATACCAAGATCATATACTTTTGATGCATGGGATATCATATTCCACGTAACATTTTTCAGAATTACCTCAACGATGCAGGTCATTTTAAATTGTGACTCCATCAGTTGCAGTTATGAAAGGTGATCTACTGACGTAGCTGTTCAGGTTATGTGCTGTTTGGGATTTCACCAAATGTGGAACTAGGATATTTGATATCAATTGCCTCGCACCACATGTGTATATTTCATGTCACATCAGTCGGTTAAGATATATTCGTACTGCCCCGGCACATTGGAAATTTGTCCGGTGAAAATGGACGATACAATTATGCTTTAGAGATCGACCTGATATTTAACATACTGACAGTCGTGCGTGAAAGTGAAATACAGTGCGTTCTGTTAGCCCGAGCAAACCCGTTTACGCGACATATTACGAAACTGGCCTTGGTAACGTGGATTGTTTACAGGCGCACCAAAGATGCTCGCGAGAGTGTCTTCACCTCCTGTTCCAATTGGAAAGCAGGTTGCAATGGAACTCCTTGATAGCATCAACATGGTAATGAATAGCTGGCTATGGTCAAGGAAAGTAAATAAACAAAATCGATAATATATAAACAATGTCACAATTCAAATATATATATATATATATAT
>JAECUM010034778.1:0-14655 GCA_016617855.1 Megalonaias nervosa
GCTCGTATATTGTAATAAGTTAGTATAAAGCAATTTGAAACCATGTTCGGATCACAATTGGATATACCAAATTTTAGTGCTCGTATATTGTAATAAGTTAGTATAAAGCAATTTGAAACACCAATGCTGATCTGATCGCCCAAGGTGCATACATACGCATATATCGATATGGTTCCACAGTAGGTTCTTGCTCGTATACTCTGTAACAGTAATGAATTTCCACTTCGTAATCATCGAGACAAGAAAATAACGAGAAAAATATTAACAATCCTCGTTTTCTATATTAATTAACCATATGACACAATTCCATCTCTCTCTCTCTCTCTCTCTGAGATAGACACACATGCGCGTGGAAATTTGTCGAGTGAGAGAGAAAAAGAATTTGAGCTGGCTGAAACGCATGAACTTGAATCACACAAAGAATATATATATATATATATATATATATATATATATATATATATATATATATATATATATATATAGATAGATAGATAGATAGATAGATAGATAGATGCATGATTTTCAGTCTAAATGACAAATAATTGCAGTTTGTTGTAAAGTTAACTTTCATATCCATGTCTTTTATTTATTTCGTCATTTTTTTCCCGTCATTTAACACATTAGGCTCATTTTCTAATTTCATATGTGTGAAATTGCATGCAAACATGACCTACAATATAATGAATAATAAATGAAAACAGTGCGTTCCCCGTACCTTCGTTTCCTCATATTAACTGGGGCTGTATGTTAGACAAGTCTTGAGATACTAAGCACCCTCGTCCGAATTCTCAATTTTGACCTCAACTAAGCACATTCCGACATAAAGTGTTCAAACTTAAATATTAGCACCAAACGCTCTGTCACTATGTCGGGTCACTCGGTGAAATATAAACTCCACTAATGGAGTTAACGATTTATTGGTATGAGTGTAGGATTCGTCAGAACACGTCCTGTTTTTAATCGTGTGGGAACGGTTTGTATGTAAACTTAACATGTTGGCAAACAATCCCGGACAACCATTAGTAACCACGTGCTGTTGATACGACCACGGTCTTTTCTTTTTTTCATACGATTGGTTGAAAAGGTCCGACAATCTGGTGGCATTCCATTCATTCTACATTCCAAGGGGCTCCAAATGGGAATCTACACTGCCTCCCTTCTCCAATCTAAAGAACCGAAACAGCAGACGTGAATACTGACGAACAAACGTCCAATAGAATTTGCTCTATATGTGTGTGTGATTTGATTTTAAACGTAGCTGTAACAATTTTTTAATTATATCGCTACGATGTCTGCAGTGTGGAAGTTTATAATGATAATTTGCTCTGTAAGTTTTGTTGAGAAATAAATATGGATATAATATCTACTGACAGTATGGCATCTTCTTAATTTTGGAACAGCTCCAGCTAACATCAAACATAACCCCCCTCTCTCTCTCTCTCTCTCTCTCACACACACACACACACACACACACTCGAACCTCTATTTAATCCAAACAAAAACAACAGGTCAATAAATTAGCACACCCGACAAGATGAAATGGTGGGTCTTCCTTTAACATCGGTCTGGTTTTCCCGACAAATTTGGAATTATATTGTACTTTTTCTTTCCCAAAGTCATTATCTTTTAAGAAAATAACCCATTCAATGAACTGTGGTATGACAACAAATCGAAATTATTTTCATAATCATTATAGACAGAAACCATGGGCGCCCGCAGGATTGTTTGCAAAAGGGGGGGGGGGGTCAGTCAAGGACGGGAGAGTTAGTATAGTAAGCAGTCTGAAACTAAAGCTAATATTTACTAAGCGTTTTGAACAGAATCTTGTGACATATTTCCAGATTCATTTCCATGATTCAACTTGTCGGAATAATATATAGTTTTTATATATATTTGCAGTATGATTTCCAGGGGGTCACGTGACCCCACGTGACCTATGGTGCGGACGCCCATGACATGAACTTAACAATCAATGTCTTCGTCATCATCGTCAGTGGCATCACTAGGGTTGGTGTCACCCAGTGCGGTAACTCATGGTGTCACCCCCATGGGTCTCTTTCCTGCACAAAAATTCAAAATTTTTATAGACAGTCATTTTGGTGTCACCCCCTCAGATGGTGTCATCTGGTGCGGTCCGCATCCCCCTAGTGACGCCACTGATCACCGTAGCTGTTGTTAAAGAAGTCGTCCTCGCCGTCCTGCTTATAATTAGAACTGGAAGGCAACATTCATTTAAAGCATTTGCCTAAGAGATACTTGAATCAAAATGCCTTATGTATTGTTTTTCTTTCCAGACAAAAGCGATGATTATAAACCAACCTGCAAACTCTTAGTAATTTAACTACCCATCTCCCCCCAACCCCTACCCCAAACCCCACCAAAATAAAAACGATTGAAAAGAAAATAGAAAAAAATACACGTTCGTTTATGCGTGAATTTGTATAAATCAATATATAAAACTGTATTTTACCGGAATTTTATTCTGGTATTAAAAAAAAGTTACCCCCTACAAACTTATGAATGACCTGCTTCAGGTAAATTTCAGAATGAAACTGTTGGTCATACAAACCTTAATTGTATTTTTTACATATTGGTTATGTATCAACTTCCTGTTAAATCTAACGAGCATTTGCCAAAAAGTCCGATATTTTTAATTAACATTTTTGAAGAAAAAAAAAAACCATAACAAAAAGGTTTGATTAAAAAAAAAAAAAAAAAAGATAAATGAAAATCTGAACTATTTTGGGGCGTATTATTATACTCGCCCAAGAGGAGAGAAAAGAGTCCAGAAAACTGCTTAGGCCCTTACACTTCGCGCCATTTCTTTTCCATCCCACTTGACGCCTCTAATCTAATGAAATGTGATCAGTAATGGTAACCAACGGAAGGCGCGAATCCTCTTGGCATACTGCCAACCTCATGTGATTCTTACTTTTATATATATATGGGTAGGTATTGGTTACAATCTCTGGCTGTCAGGACCTCTGCGCTTCTTTGCACAACTGATATAGGTGACATTTTGAGGAATTTTTGTATCATACTATTTAGCAAAGAGGAAATTTCATATTTCTTTAAAGACGACTAAAGGCGCATTTACTTGATGATCCTGGTGTGCTGGGATGATGCAATATTTATAAACCTGCTTTCCCCTCACTCTAACATCGACTCGTCCAATGCCCCAGACAGAGACGTCAATAGAATGCTTGCCAAGAAATTGTTCATTGGCCCATTTGTACAGACATTGTAAAATAGTGCGTATTACCACGAGAGCAGTAGAACAGCAAAATCTGTCGAGCAGGAAAGAGCAGTGTTAAGTAGCTCAAAACTTCAGTTCATTGTTTACATTTGAAATATAGTTTCAAGGAAATGGCAATGTTTCCTAATGCTGCACGTGGATATATGCCTTACGTTCAAGGGAAACCGCAAGTTGTGAAACATAAACGTTCAAGAATTGGAGCTAAATATCCAAAATCTGAGAATAAGCAGCTTAATGGTCAGAAAATGTATCAGGTCACTTTAAGGGACAAAAAAGGAAAGACTTATAAATATATTGTGAGAGCTGACGGGTCTAATTCTCTGCCTGATCTGAACACGGCGAAAACGAACGCACTTCACATTGCTTCGTCTTCCTTGCCAAACTTGGGCGTTCCAAGTCCACCACAAAACAGAAGAGCTCTCATCGCCAAATCGGACTCTGAAGTGAACAAGGAGAGCTACTCAAGTCTCACTACATCACTTGATTTGAGAGAATGTGGCAAAAAAGAAGGGCTTATTAGCTCGTTTATACGATTTTTGAAACAAAAGACTGGTGGAAAAAAAGAGAAGTCTGGTAAATCAAAACGAAAACCTAAAGATGTGTCTCAGCGGAAACGCCAAAGGACAGTGTCCGCCATGTCGAATTTGGATCCGATTCAGGAAAGTCCTAACGAACATGAATATGAAGGTGACGAGGACGTAGATTCCTATACACATGACAGCTTCAGTTTGTCATCAGACTCGGACTCGGATTCCAGTAGTGTGGATTCAAACTCGATACAAGACAACGAGGACAGTGTAACCGAAAAGTCTTGATAAACAGTTTGTTCTTAGTCTTATGAATTGTATTTATTTTTTGCACGAATAAAACCATTCCTGAACAAAACGGTGCTAATGGGCAGCGTTCCGCGGCATGGTATCAAAGTGCTTCGTTAGGAATTCACCCCGGGATCATGGAAAAATGATTAAAAACATGAAAATGAAAAAAGTGTTCCTTATGAGGACTTGATGGTACAAACTGGTATTCCCCGTTGATGTGCTTTGTGTACAACGTAATGCGACAAAGTACACATGCCGCAGGCCAATTGCGTGTATGTCAAGTTGCGGCGATCGAAAAATCCTTACATTGGAACAATCTGTGAGCCGAAGAAAGACGATTATGGGAAGTCCTAATCGGGTCAAATGTGTTTTCCGTGCATGCTTCCGGGAAGTGGTGTTTATTTGAGGACTTTATGGATTCCAGTTATGTTGTATAACTACATCGGACGTTGAATGAAATGGACAATGTGCACGTGGAAAGGACTCTTGGCCGCACTCGAAGGCAGCTTGTCGTATTTTGGGTTGCTGAATATGCTTAAGATTGTGCGAATGTATATTATGCGAGTGTTATTCGGAATGGAAGTAAATTATTACCAAGATTACGTGATAATTGTATGGGTATGTGTCTTAGTTTATTGCTCTACAGATGCGTTTTCATTGGAATGAATGATAATATAAGAAACATATCGGGTATCTGAATTTTGCATGTTAATGCCGCCAATATATAATACAATGAATGTGTCCGTTTTTGCTATCATTGGTCATTTCATAATATTTATTTCATTTCGCATTCACCAGTTGCTGTATAGTGACTTAAATCGTTAATTTATTCGTTTGTTGTTCGGTATCAATTTGTTGATACTAGCATTGTTGCAAAGGTTTGCTGTGTTGCATTTGTAAGTAGCAATTTGTTGTACAGTTTATGGTTGTCAAGGAAAGGTGCTAATCTTCTCCCTCTGTCTTGGAATGACAAGTTGCCACGTGGCCTCATCGAAATTTTCCGTTGCTTATGTATCGAATGGAAACTTGACAAATTCCGAGGTCATCACGCCTCAAGCAAAAATTTACATTTGACGATCTGAACCATATTTTAAGTTCAAAAAAAGTGTTCTTGTAATTTTGTGGTCACGGAACGCAGTGGTGGTCATTGATCGTTATTGAGTTTCAAATGAGGTCATGCGAAGAAATCAATATAATTTGTGGCGGGAAATGACCGATAATACGTGAGTAAACCTGTTGCTATAGTGACTGGATCGATGTTGGCAACGTCCTCCGCTTGTCATAGTAATGCATAGTGTGTGTAACGATCAATAGCCAAACGCAAGTAGCAGTAAAAACAGAATGAATTAAATAATTCATTATCATGACTATTTCGTTCAAACAAACTCGTGTATCGAAATTTTTCGTCAAAGTTGCTGAAATGTAAGATTTAAACTTTTTCTTTGTTTTGCTTCACACAAATTGGAACAATGAAATATAATTGAATCTTTCAAAATGTACTAACTGTACACTTTGTATTATATTATTTATACAACCCGAATTTCAAATGAAATAATATCTGAGGACATGGTATCACTGCTGAGTTAAAAACTTATGTATGTTTGTGGAGATATATATATATATATATATATATATATATATATATATATATATATATATTCATCTAATGAGAGCTTAATTTATATTGTCTGGTGTTTTCATGTATCATTTTGTGTCATGCACTATCAATGCAATTTTTTTTAATGTAACTTGCTGGTGCAATACGCTACCACATTTTTGATGATGCAGCTGAATAAATAAACAAAATTAACTAAAAAACTATATTTGTTTTTGTTCTTTATCTGACGATAAAGATTCATATTAATTAATTACTGTATCTCTCTCTCTCTCTCTTTCTCTCTCCACCTTTTTAAGGTTGCATCAAAACATCGTATATAACACGCTACCTGGTACATCGTTCTCTCCATTTGTGCATACACTCTTAAACAGACACTGGAATCTCGTTCTCTCGTGCATACACTAATAAATACAGGATGGAATCTAGTTTTGTTGTGCATACACTCCTCAAAAAATACTTTGTGAGAAAGAAAAGGGTTCTCGTTTTGTATACTCTTCATGATCGCCTGCCTCTACCTCTCTCTCGTACACTAACAAATTACTGTAGCAGTTAGGTCTAATTTCTTTTTTTAAAAGGTCAGTATTGGCTTGTGAATACACCCTTAATTTTAAAGTTAAGAATTTGCCACTAATTTCCTTTCTTCGCTGGACAGAAGATTCTTTAGATTTTTTTCTCCGGTTGCCACACATAGATGGCCGATGAGCATCAATTTCAGCAGGTAAAACGTCTTCAAGGTCATAATGCTTTAATGTTAGTCAAATTCTGCATATCAGATTTTGAGAGTCATTTAAATATTTAATTTTGTTTCTGAGGATTTGATGGATTCCTGAACAGCAAGCGCATTTTGATGGTCGGCATCATTGGTATAGAATCTGACAAACCTGCATCCTATTCAGAAAAGACGTCATTTATGGCTGTTTATTTTTAGCAGTTGTGGCCAAGTTCGATGAAGGAACGACATTATTTGTTTAAAAGAACTTGTCAGTTATAATCAAGTTATATTCAGTCGGGTTTTTTTAAGAAGGAAAAAAAAGTCGTTTTAGACGTTTTTTTTTTTTTTTTACTTAGTAACGGCAGTCCAATTTGATGACAGAAGGCATCCATGCCAGGATGTTGTTTAGTTTGGTAAAATTCATTAGAGAGCTTTCTGAGAACAAGCATTTTGATTTTGATCCGATTTGAAGAACTAAGGCCATATTTAATGGCAGATCGGATCCGTGAATAAAATTTTCAAGGTCATCATACCAATATGATTTTGGTCAAATTCTGTTCCGCGATTTCTATAAAGACGTGGCTGAAAGGTTTTTTTAATGTTTTTTTTTAGTTAGTATTTTTCAGCGAGTACATATTTCAGAGAGAATCGACATAATTTGTACAAACTTTAATTGTGTTCAAGCCAGGGTGATTAAAACATTTTTTTAATTAAAAAAAAAAAATTGATGGACCACGCACGGCTGAAATAGGTTATACTATCAGTTTCACGTGGCTTTACGTACAGAATAAGCTAAAATATTTTAGACAGCTTCAAAACCCCCTTGAGAATCTCTAAAAAAAATAAATCTCTTCCTTTAATCAAATTATTTTTAAAGTATTGATTATACTGCCAACCCGCCCTCTCCCTCCCCGACAGTAAATGCGTGCGTGAGCAACGGTTTTTGTTTTTTTTAAATACACATTCCTTTCGAAGATTGTAGATCAAATTGATTCCAAATACCCTCTGTTGAACCCACTCGGTTACCATGCTAGTGAATGGGCGGGCAGTAAAGCGCATGATGGAATATTCCCGCGCTTTGGTAGTTTTCCCCTCTAGTATACAGCAGACAGATCAATAGAACTATACTACGGGCGATCTATTTTTAGGTTCCCCGTAGTAAAAGCAATACTCAAGACATCGATTTTCCCGCTCGCGTAAGGACACGGTAAATAGAGGGCACTGGGTTAGGGCGATTAGTGACTGAACCGATCCATTCTTTACATTTTTATCTGTGCTTTACCAGTCTTCAGAGAATAAATATGTTTGTGCCCTCCCCCCCCCCAACAAAAAGAATAAAAATGAAACCAAATGGTATTGGTAGGTTTTCAAAGCCCCATCCCGATTTACGATGAGGAAAGATTACACCATAAAATAACATTCAGATTTCTGGATAGATAATGGATAGATACGCATACATCTGTTTGATAATCCCAAATCGTAGTCATTTTCGTAACTGCTGGCAACATTTATTATAATAATTACTCAAAAACTAAACACAAACAAAAGATTATGTATAGATATATACATACATGCCATATAGTCCAAATTATTTTTCCAGACAGGCTACAAAGTTCTACAAGATACAAATTGAAAGACTGTCACTTTCTCATAATAACTGAAAGGGAACAATTTCACAAGGTCACGTGTTATTTGTTTGTACAGTGTCATTGATGGCCTGGAAAGGAGTGGTGGTGGTGTCCTCAATAACTTCGGTCTTAAGGTCAAACAGACTTAGGGATCCTCTATGAAATCTCCCAGTTCGACCCTGTGTTTGTGTATCCTGAACAACTGGAAGAACGAGCCAACAAGAAAACTATTCACTTAAACAGTGTACAAGGCGGATTCAAACGAATATATTTTCTCTGGCGCACGTGGGACGGACTGTTTTAATATAGGGTGGCGGTGGGGGTGTCAAATATTATGATAGCTACACGCATGAGTATTTTAGTTAGACTATTCGTCGTAGGATTATTTCGATTCTTTATCTTTTAATCTCAGGCCTCCTCCCCTTCTTAACACTTAACGAAAATAAAAACTCAAAACAAACTAAACTTAAGAAAAAGGCTGATCTCTTACATCAAATCCCAAGCATTCTGAAACGATGATTATTCTTTTCCTATTCTCTAGAGAAAGTAAATAAACTTAACATAACTCGCGTGTAATTGAATGATTTAAAATGATGAAATATCCCATGATTAATTCTTCACATAAACTTTCATAAATTAAACCGAAGACAGCGGCTGCGAAAGATAAAGTTTAGAGAACAACTACATGTCCAATCGGAGTATCCTCGGCTTATTCCGTCATATTGAGACAGAAATCTCGGACGTAATTGCTTATAATTGTGCAAGTACTATCATTGTCCATACATTTTTCATTTTAAACTGATTGAAGAATACTTGCTTATATTCGTTTAATTAAAGATTTTAGTCTTTAATTAGCTATTTAATAACCTGCATGACATCATTAGAACTCATGAATATTAATGAGTTGAGCTGAAGTTACCTCCCTTGAAACTGAGTATGATTAAATATTTGCAAAAAGATTTTACTGTCTCTTACGTAAGATGTTCTCTTCCTTATGAGATATTCGATTTTAGGTTTCAGTTCTAATGACCATTTTAATAATAATAATAATAATAATAATAATGGTTTCACTTCGACGAGTCTACATTCGATACAATCTCCTTTTAACTTCAGGCCAAACTGTTGTTTTTTGTTGTTTTTTTAAAATGGGAAGTAACCTAAAGAAGGTATTTCAGTATCACATGCCTACTGAAATCATCACTACTAAAAACTCACCAAAATTCTTTGCTTTAAATTATATTAATTGGACAACAAGGCAGTTTTTATCACAGCATTCACGTGCATGCATATGCTAGAATGCAAGGGGAAAGTTATTATACTATATGAAAACCGCTAAACATAGTACCATAATATTTAAATTAACTGAGAGAAATTTAATATAAAATCCTGTCACATATGAATATTTAAAAAAGTACCCACATAACAATAATTTCACGCCTCTGAAGAGCGATATAATAGATTTATATGTCTCTCTTGGACTATAATAGGTATTTCCCATCATTAATCAACTCAAAGACGAAAAATTTAAATGGGATATATGAAACGCTAATTAAACGTGACAGGAAACAAGGTTAAATGTGACAGGTCAAAACAAAAAAAATGCACAAGACCCCACAGCCTTCGTGATCAACTGAAGTATGTTAAATAGCTAAATCTAACTAATGATTACTGAAAGCGGGACTATTCTTGTAATCGTTGAGCAATGTGTCGCTTTGCTGTAGAAAGACTACTTACTGCTTTAAAGAGGAAGAGGCACGTGCTTCAGTGTCGTTTACATTCCCCGGATAAACAAGTTAGTACTACCGCATGCTCCCTGTCTTACACGTCTACTGGATTTATTCAACTCATGTAAGGGACAGAATTCATTTTCTTTCGAGTCGGATTTCTCCCCCCCCTCCCCCTTCCCATTTACCTCAGGATAATTTTGTTTCCTTTTTCAACTTACACAGTGGATATAGAAAGGTTTCAGTGTCTATAAATGGCAGGTCAAATATCTTTTTCAAGCTATTGGACAAACCAGAATCTTTTTGTTTTAACTTTAGGCCCTTTTGTCCACCCCGAAAATTAAATGGTCGGTCCCTAAATCTTGCAAGGCTAATGCCTCGCGATTAAATTATTCCCGAAGTTCCTTCAATGCATATTCTGTGAATTTCACCCACTAGTCATTCTCGTGTAATTAAGTCTTCGTTATTGCAAAGTCCTCCATTTAAAACTAGTGTCTACTGAAAAGTTGACGAAAACTGGGAGAAAAATTTTGAAGTTATGATAATTTCAATTTCGAAACATTATATAACGGTAGTTAGAAAGGAGCCAGAGCTGCTCCGAAAAAAAGTTGACGAGTTCACTTTCACGCCTAACAAGCGATATGTTGGTAAACAAGCAAGCAATAGGCTGGTATCAGCGTGTGTGTGTGTGTGTGTGTGTGTGTGTGGTTTAACGGCACATCAATTCAATCCAATCTATATACAGTAGTACCATTGAAATCATGCATCCAAAACAAAGGCAAAGGAAATAAAGAAAATGGCAAAAAGAGATACATTCTTGAAATACTAAGAAAACTTTCACTCAAAAGTACTCATTTCAAAAGTCAAAGATCTTATCAGCTGGAACATCATCATGGGACGGATGCCAAGGCAGAACGTGTCCTTCCATGGTAACCAACCATACGCAGGAGGACACATCAGACTTATTCTACATACGACAACTCGAACGCCACGCACCAATTTTAACCCATCGTAAAATTTCTTTCTCTCCGACGACTCCTATTGCATGTAATATTTACACATGTTAAAATTTGTTGAGAAAATTTTTAAGCATGATAAAACTTAAGGCAATTGACTTTAACCCATCCATTTGGTAAAATTCGGCCATTAATTTGTGTAAATGTTACTGTGTATGCAACTCAACTACAATACTGTGAGTTGTCTAAATTTCTAAGGTGTGTGCATCAACAAACACTGCTGACATGTGACTGGTCAGTTAGTTCTTAAGTGCGTGGAGTGGAGGCGAAGATCAATTCTATGTCGATGCTGGGGGCAAACTGGAATAGAAACCAAGCCCATATGTCAACGCATAACCAATAATCATCTGAAATGACCATATAGGTAATAAAGCAGAAGGTCCTGTTGCCCCATTATCCAAAATATGGATCAGTATTAAGGGCAATGATACAGCTGTACGCATCTGTATTATACGCTCGGGCAATAATACAGCTGTACACATTTGTATCATACATTCGGACAATGGTACGGCCGCACACATTTGTATCATACACTCGAGCAATGATAAGGCTGTACACATTTGTATCATACGCTCCGGCAATGATACGGCTATACACATTTGAATCATACACTCGAGCAATGATACGGCTGTACACATTTGTATCATATGCTCGGGTAATGATACGGCTTTACACATCTGTATCATACGTTACTTATCTATTTTCACGCTGATTTGATAAAATTCCATTCTGTCCATTTCATCTTGTTCTTGCTATGAGTAGTTTGCTTCGCTGATTTTAATTTATGTGTGGTTTATGGCACAATTTCCGGTTCCTGCAAAATCTGCATGCATTTTACAAAGGATAAAAAATGGCGGACTTTCGAGTTTCCTGAAAATATCAGCATAGCAAGATAGATAGAAAGATATAGACAACTATTGGTATCGGGTTTCGACACCAGAAAGGTGTGTAAACTAAAATTATGCCAGCTACATAGAGAATGATAAGTGTTGAAAAAGATATACATGTACATGTGTTTTATATAAAAGAAACAAATTACATACATCTCTGTTGTTTCTACCCAATTAATATTTATATGACACTCTTTTATTTTTTTTAAGTTTTGGTTTAGCAGCACTTGCAACACACTAAATAGCTACATCATTCCGATGAAATGGGAACAAAGTGTCTTTCCAAACGTCACCCTCAGGCAGCCAACCCTGCTCGCCTGAGTGGGTATCGAACTCGCGTCATTTGCATTAAGAGTCTGACGCACAACCAATTTGTTGACGTGTTTCTGACTCATAGCAATAAAAACAGAAATGACCAAATGTTATATATTTATCAATGAAGTTCATATATATATATATATATATATATATATATATATATATATATATATATATATATATATATATATATATTAGAATTACATAAAATGAAATTGTCTAATCCATAACAATGATGGAACTGAACTTTTATAATTGTATTTATTATTTGTAGAAATCGGACAAAAAAATATCAATACGAATGCATTCCGCAACTCAGAAATGTATAGTCGTCTCATTGATCCTGCTTTTGAACTATTTATTTATCAAATAATCATTCCTGATATTTTTTCTTATTTTAAAATCTGACATTATAAAATTTTACGTTTCTTAAAAACTTTTGTTCAGTAATAATCCAAAGGGGAAAATTTTAACACCAATTCTGAAATGGAACTTCTAATATAAAGGAAACAAAGAATTTGTAGAAAAGATGTTAAAGATTATACAGGAATTTCATTGGCTACTGTCTGACATATCTGAAAATTCTAATTTGAAGAGTATTAATAATCTTAACTGATATATTCATAATATTCAATCAATTATACGTATTTAAAAGGAATAAAAATTTTTTTGATATTTCTTTGCAAATGTTCTATCAATAAACTGGAAGTGGTATCAATGGCCGTCTAAGTTTGCGCTGGATGAAACTGCGCCCCGCAAGAAAGTCGCCTTCAGCGGCCCCTACTCAGAAAAAAATATCGCAAACTATTTGAAATGGCACACCAGCCAACCCGCTCCCAAGCCTGTTGCCCTGTGACGTCACCCGTATCGCACTTCAATAAACGAAGGCCCTACATACCTACACCGCATCGTTGCCGATCGTAGCTTTTGCCTTCAGTATGAGCATACACAAGAACTAAATTCACTTGATGCAGTGCTATTCATGCCAAGCAAATCGCAATTAACGATGAAAAGCTGAAGGAAATCCGGTTGTTTTACACCCTAGGAGACGAGTTATTTTACACACGTAGGCTACTCTATTTCATTTACTTGTTGTGTTACGGGTACACTATTTAGTGTCCAATAAGGAAGAAATTTCTGCCTAAAGAAAACAAAACATCCCCAAAACATCCGGATGAAAACAAAAAATATAATACAATTTTTATAATCTATAGCTTTACAACAACAATAACAAATCTATATCGCATTTATTGAAACTGGCCAACGTCTACATTATGGCCAGTTCAGTTCTTGGTTCCATACCCGCCTAGGCAAACCCGATTCGACTGTCTGTGTGTGTCTAGCCAAAGGTATCTTGCTCCCATTACGGGGCATGAGATCGATGCTAAAAGTACCGTTAAAAACAAACCCACCAACACAACATTTCTTGGCCTATTAACACGACACCTTGAGTTGTGCCCACGTCAGGTACCCAGGTAACCATGACTACCGGAAGCTGTTTCCTGGCTGTAAACACTCTTCATATTGATTACCGCAGGATGTAATGCACCGAAGAAAGAAGCAAAGCATAGTTCATTTATTATAACTTGTGGGGGTGGAAAACAAAAGAAATATGATTATTATGACGGTACCCCCCCCCAAAAAAAATCACCAAAATTAAATGTCTGTTAAGTGGATAAAATTGGTGATGAAAGTAAACTTGGCAGACAACTCCCATCATTAATTTCATGATGTCGTGGGGGGTAGGGTAGAGCCGCTGAAACACTGTTGGTAGAGCGTCTAACTCGTAACCCAAGGTTGCTGGTTCGATACATAAGTGGGTTTTCATAAGAGTTTGGAAAATAACTAAAGATTTTCTTTTTAAAAAATAGAAAAGAAACTAAAAATGAGAACGACAAATGTATGCTGGCATTAGTAAGCAAAGCTCAAGCATGGTTGATATACAAAAGAGGTCTGGTGGTTTATCAGTGGCACTGTACCTGCCCCCACCCCATTATTAATGAAAATGTTACAAAACGGTAACTACAGATGGTGGACAACTCCGAGCTGTTTTGGGGAAGCTTTTATTTGATGCCAGTCGGTAAATTAATTTATTTTCCAAAGCATAAAATTGTGACATGTTATACACTAGATCAGGGGTCTCAAACACAAACCACCCTGAGGGCCGCATTTTCTATGGCCCAAGGGCCGCACCACCTTAGTTTTCTCTCATGACACCTTGTGACGCCAATCATTTTGCGGGCCACAGGATACGGCTTGGCGGGCCGCGTGTTTGAGACCCCTGCACTAGATGGAAGCAAATGTCCTCTATTTCTTTCAGTCACAGTGTGATTGAACTTTAACCTTTCTGATATCCAAATCGACAGGGTTTTAACTTTACCACAAAGACAACCCATCCACAAAGTCTGGCAACTGCGCATGGTGGACAACTTAAGGTATTGTGCGGAAACGACGAAATGTGTAACGGACGGATGGACAAACTGATACAGTGTAATACAATATTCTCCGTCTTATTGCGGCGCGAAGAAGAAGAATCCTTCGGAACTGCAGCATCACACATGAGCTGAAAAGTTCCAGAATAACGTCTACACCGGATTTCTTGCGATTTTCGCAATAAGAACGTAAAAGGTGCATGTGTGTTTTGTAGGTTGCATGTAGTTTGGTGCAAATCA
>JAECUM010034779.1:0-35822 GCA_016617855.1 Megalonaias nervosa
TTCATTCATTCGTTCATTCGTTCCGCAACATGTGAAAATGTTATTTTTCCATATGTAAGATTCACTTCATATTATAAGGCGTCCTCCTGTAGGATCCAATACTAGCACTTTCTGTCCTGCATGGTTTATATTAAACGTTACGTAAGTGAATAACGGCTTGCTGCCTATCATCTAATCAGAAAACATCGAGCGCATGACGTCTCTTTCATGCATATTCGTACTAGCGTTACTACAATTTACCAAAACATATGGATGAAATAGAAGGCATGCATTGGGGTGCGCTGCAGTTGATAATCGTTGGATTATGACGTTTTTTTGCGCTCTTTGTCTGTGTGGGTCCTGTTATATGTCGCAGCTTCTATCCCTATGACTTGTGCCCATTTTCGAAACAAGCCATACTATGTGCAACCCCGCTGTTTTTTATTTGCCACGAAAGTAAATGTTGCTTTTGACTTGTATTGTCTCTAAATCTGCTACGTGGTTTTTAATTTTTGCTCAGTTTTCTATGGCTTTTCAATTTCACCAACGAGTTTCGAATTAGGCCACGCTATTAGTTTAACCTCGATTTCCACCGAATACAGTTTACTAATCATGATGACAATACTTTGTGCCACTGCAAGCATTTCTGAATACACACGTATTCGTGAATGTAATTGCAGGGAAATTAATTTCCTAGCACCATCTGAAACATCAGTTAATATCGGTATTCCGCCAACAGTAATTCCGATTGGTTGTTGTGGTTGCTAGTCTCGCCACAGCAAGACCAACAGTTACTGCTGCGGCAAGACTGCAAATACAATCTACAGCCAAACACGCGCGTTTGAATTGTACGATCAACTCCGTTCAATTGGTTATTTCATCTCCCAGCTGTTGTTTCGTTTTGAGTATGCTTTCATGGCGGTAACATTAAGGGACCATGATAATTCTTCGACCACTTGTTAAGATTGATACGTTTGTATTTTCCTCCACTGCTTTGATCAATATTCCTTGAAATTGCATCCATGAAGGTGATGCAGGTACATTTGTGATCTGTTCATCCACGTATTATTTCGTTGCTTCATTAGTTTCATCTACATGCTTTTTATATCAGCAATCCATACACAATAGTCTCTGATTCCACAGCTTGCGATGATTTCCTCCAGGTTCTTTGCGACGGCACTTTTCAACTTGACCACACTATCTTGAATGGCAAAAGAACACGTTTTCAGTTTGCCAGTTCATCTTGAAATATTAAAAGTTGACATGTGTCAACACGACTAGTAAACAGATCCACATCAACACCTTGTCGTCGGGCTGAGTAACGTCCGTAAATGTGAATAGACATTTGTATAATATTAAACTGTTACGACTATATGGTCGTAAACTAAGTAGCGGAAAGAGACAAAACCAACAAGTTTTGTAAAACTTTGCTAATAATTTAATTATCAAAATTATAAAATGAATATATAAGAGGAGCTTACAGCATTATGAACTACAATCCAAAATAATACCCAAAATATGTATTTTAGTCCAAAATAATCGAATGTTTCAGATGAATTCCAGATCCCCGAATGCTCTGGTCCTGGTGTATCAAAATGGCATTGTCCAGAACTCCTTTGAATAATGTACAGTAGTCAAGGATAATATTTGTGTCCAATGAGCACTTTGTAATTCCTTTGAATAATATAAACAACTGTTTCCTCTAATACTATTATTGATGGTTGCAAACACGTACATGAACAGTTATATATAGATTCTACCCAATCTACTCTTAATATCTTTAAATAGTGTCTATACCCGAGTACAAAATTTAACAATATCTTGATTATAGATTATTATTAGAATTTACGTTCTTGAACGAAGGCTTTCACTTTATATAGACACAGTCGTGTACCAAAAGTTAAAAATTATAGATATACATACCTAAACGTACCCTAAAGTGAAATCCGTCAATATTGGCAGGGTTGGTGGTGAGGAAGCTTTGCTTACCGGAAGTGCATGCAACGCTTCAACAACAAGACGACCGCATATTGGTCCATCCAAACGAATTTGTACTTGTATTATCGAATAAAACAGTGGCTCTATTCCACTGTTTTTTCGTTAGATAATTAACAACAACATGAGTCAACTTAAAACCGATATATGTTAGACCACATTAAGCTGTTTGGATCAACCACAGTGGGACATTTCATTTGTATTCTTGGATTAATGTGCCAATAGTCCCAATATCAGTTGCATCAATATACATCTTAGATTGGTTGAAACCTGGAGCTGAACGATTTGGTGCAGGTTTATGTATGGCCTTTAAGTTATTGAATGCCTCATGACATTTAGCATACCAGTAAAACCTGGTTTCCTTACTCACCAAATTGGAAAGGGGTTCAGCAGTCAGAGAAACAAATTGAGCAAATGTTCCACTAATATACAACTATACCGCAAAATCGCACTGGCTGCCTTTCGCTGACAGGCACAGTGAATTCAGAGACTTCTACAGGCTTAATTTGACCATATCTTCACAATATGCCCTAAAATGTTTCTGAAGCTTGACAAAACTCCCTTTTAAGTATGTTAACTGACAAGGTTGACTTACTCAATTGAACAGGTAACTTTTCTATGTGTCATTGTACATAATGACATCGTCGATGTACGCATCACAGCTGTCTATAGCAGATTTTACAATGTTATTTAAACGCTGGAATGTAGAGGGGGAAGTTGGATATAAAATGAAATTACTTTATATTGGTATAGTCCATTTGGAGTTGCAATTGCCGAAATAAGTATTGCTCTATCCGTAAGTGGAATCTGCCAGAAGCATTTTAACATGTTCAGCTTGGTGAAATATTTTGCGTTTCCACTGCAATCATCAGTTCTTGGTATTGGAAGGGATATGTGTTTTGGTGACACTATTCACTTTTCTGTAGTCAGTGCAGATACGAAAATTATTATCTGATTTGGCACTAGAATACACAGTGAAATCCAGTTACATTTGTTTGGTTCAATAAAATCAGACCCCAACAATTTCCATTTCCTTATTCAAACATGACTTCTTCAGAGGATTCATCATGTAAGGATGCCGTTTCACAGGTGTAGGATCTACAATTTCAACATCATGGTAGGTTTGTGCTTCAGGTTGGAATATCTGTAAATAAGTGCTCATTTTCATATACTAACTGCTTTAATTTATTTGTTTTCTTTGGCTGTAGATGTGAGCGTTTCTTTAATATTTCTGAATTTTGAAGCCTGATTAAACCAACGCCTCTAAACTCCGGTTGAACGCCATCCTTTAGATCTCACTATGTGGGACAGGCATGACTAAATTGACTTAATGATGAACAGGGCTATCTCTATATACATACCCTTTTAATATATCTACATGCCAGAGCTATTTCTGTTTATCCTACACAGGAGTGTTAGCGACATAATTTAAATCACTTTCTTATTAGCTTCACAATCACCATAATATCTAGTCTGAAGAGGATTCTCAAGAGAGACAAACTTTTATCACCAGGTTGAAAAGTTCTTTTGTTTGTGTAATTGTATCCTGCTTTAATCTCATTTTTTTGTGGATAGGCTGAAGATTATATCTTGCTACTTCACAATCAGAGACGAAATCAAAAAGTCAGAGATTGAATCTTCTATTGCAAGCAGTTTATCTTTAAACAACTTCAATGGTACTTATGCAATATGTCTAAACTCTGGTTCAAACGGAGTAAAACCTGCCATTGAACACGTAAAACAAGATCTACAGAAGCATCACATTTAGTTTCCAGTCAGTAATAATGATGTACGATCTTGTGATATGTCTTATTGACTCCTAAATGACCCGTCAATGAAGCTTCATGGGCTAAACAAACAATTTCCTGTATATGCGACTTAGGACAACAAATTGATAGCTCATTGTCCACTTGCCACCAGCGCGTACCTCTCTGGTCTCCAGTTTCTCATAAGGACCATATTGTTTCACAAAGTAGCGAATTGGTACCTCTGCTACCCCCGTTTCACTAATCGTTCTCAGAAGCAAACACGTGATCTCAGAATATTTTTTCATGCTCGACGACAAGTGATTGTCGTTTGGTTAGAAATGAGAAAATGAGTAGGAAAAAGAAGATCAATATATTGTGGTTGATCAATATGGGATGCAGCATTGACGTCATCAAAAGCCTGATCAGTACATGCGTTTGCAAAAAAAATATTTCCTGATTTTCGGGAGCTTCTTTAGCTCTAGTAACTGCATAAACAGGATATAAATCGGGGATTTCATTCTCAATAACATTAACATTTTGAGTCAAACAAGCTTGTCAGTTCCAAGTGGATTAGCCAAAACCCCATCTCCAGCCATGTCATTGCATATCTTACAATGAACACCCTCAATGTGCAAAGATTTCACAGGGCCGATAGTCATTGGTCCTGAAACTTTGTCTAAGGTTAAATTAAATTATGGAGTGGAATATGAATAAAACTGGACTCTTTTCCATTAAGAAAAACACTTTCAGAAGAGGAAGGCAAATTATCTTATAAGACATGATTATGTCCTTTTATATTTAAATAGAGATAGGATAGGCCGAATCACCAATATAGAACATTTGTACATGAATGGTTCGATATTTTCCATAATAAAGACAGACTGGGGTTTGATTGACCCAACAAATGTATTGTTCCAGTATATGACCATGACCGTGACCTCTGAGAAAAAAGAGCATTGGAAGAGATCTGTCTGTTTAATGTTGCTTAATTTTTTGTTAACTTAAAGCAATCAGAAATAATGCTCCCCATAATTTTAGCAAGAGGTACTTGTATGAATAGAAAGGATTTCAGATCAGGCTAAACATGAGTTGTTTATGTTTGTCATAATCGTTATCAATCATTTTAGATGTACGCCACCTTTCAAATAGTTGTTCTTTGTTCCTAGCAAACTCAACACGGACCTGCCTATTTTTTTCCTGCGACTCCGCAACCTCTGTCGATATGCTTCATAACCCTTCAAGATACATTCCCTGACTGTAATATAATCGGTACTTTCTTCTTTTCTAAATGCAGAACATATTTATCTACATCTTTTTCTTTAAATTTCGGGTACTAAACTAATATTTTGGTAACATCAAACACTGAACTTTCATGACTGGAGTGCATTTTGTTTGCAAGTTCTACTTCTTTTAACTGCATTTCCATCTCTCTTTCTTCTTTTTTGATTTGCATTTGCATTTCCACTTGCATCTCTCTTTCTTCTTTCTACATTGCATATGCGTTTGCCACTATTCCCTCTTTCGTTTAATTTATAATTCTCTTTCCCATCCTTATTTTTGCATTTGCATATCGATTTCTTCTTTTGAATTTGTTTCTCTTTTTCCTCGTTTTGAATTTGCATTTTCGTGTTACTTCCTTTTCTTCGTTTCAAAGCTGAAGTTTTCTTAATTATATTTCCGTCTGTTATTTTAGCAATATTGTTCTTAATTTTATTTCAGAGCTAGATAGATAATAACTAATTAATTCTAAAGCATTTGCATTAAAAAAATCTCCTCATCCATCCAATACTTGACTAAACTATTTTAGTTACCTGTTTTAACAAAGATTTGTTTGCGTCCGAAAGCGAATAGCAGTTGGCAATTGCAGCAGCTCATTTTCCTTAAATACTCAAATCCTTCCTGAACCGAATTCGAAAAAAAGCTCTCTACTTTAGATGATCTTATGAAAGCTTGTTGATTCACTATGAAAATAAAAGATCAGTGAGGAAGCACGGTCCGAACTAAAATGAATTGAAATTTCAAAACGATTTCGATTTTACTGAAATAGTTGCATAATTCGTATCACGGACGAGCCCCTAATTTTTGTTAAGACTCTGTGGTTATAAACTAAGTAACAGACAAAAACACCAAGATCATCATTATTTGTAAACCTGAACAAATAATTATTTTATCATAGTATTAAAATAAAACAGTTAAAAGGAACATACTTTTGTGTTGAATCCAACATAATCCTAATATAGTTATATTCATGTCCTAAAGAATGGAATGTTCCGAATGATTTTCAAAACCTCGAATGTACAGTCCAGAACACCTTTGAATAATTTAGAATAGTACCAGCGTAAAAGAACCCTCTTGGCCTAACCCATCCAATGGGAAATAACTTAATTCATCTTAGATCCCACCTCACGGATATGTTCCATTTGAAACAACCCCAAACTTTTCATAATGTTTGCTACTAATAGTATTATTCCTAACTGTAAAAACGTACGTAGACATATGTTTTTAGATCCCATGCAGTGTTATACTCTTAATATTTTAAACAGAACCTATGCTCGTACACGAACTTGACCATCATAGATAATCATTAGATTGTACAGTCATGAATACAAATTACGAACATCATACATTACATAAAAATACTAATATATCTAGGATTAATCGATCGAAACCCACCAACCGGCAACAGTTGCATCATTGCGCAGGCATATAATTTAATTTAATTTTTAGTACGTAACATTAGCAATTGTATTTTACAACAGTTATAATGATACCTTCTGTTGCATAGGTCATATTCTCCAAGGCATACACCATTACATTTATTGCATACTAAGATTAAAGCCAGTGAGCAATACAAATACACACGTGTGTGTGTGTGTGTGTGTGTGTGTGTGTGTGTGTGTGTGTGTGTGTGTGTGTGTTCGTGTGTGGAAACATTTATTCAATTAAAAAATCCATATCTCTTGACTCGTAAACTTTTCCCATATTTTCAACCGGATTTACAATGGTTACAGCTCGTCGCTATTTCTTTCTTCTCCTCCTCTGCATCAAATGGTACGCTGAGATTGAGACTAGGTGGATAGTGAACTTTACACGGTCCGCTACTCGAATTTGTGGTAACTCAAAACATTTAAATCTGGTTTTCTTAGATAAAATTGATTTTTTTTTTTTGCAACAAAAAAGTTTGCAAACGTAAATCCAAATTCATCTGCAATCGTCGATAAGATAAATTCGAGCTTAATATCAGCCCAAAGTAACTCAAAGGATCCATCGCCGAGTATTACGCCAACTCGAATACGACCAGGCTGTGCATGGTTGTATGTAATAACATTAACTGTCTAGGAGCGTTGATAAATTTCCTCAATAGATTTGGCTTCTTTGCTTTTAGTACTAGCTTCTGAAGAGTGCTTCAGGTGCTTGCTACTCACCTCTTTTAAGTCGTTGTACCACAGCTCATAAATATATTGAAAATTGTTGAGTTCAGATTCCATTGTCATATTAATGCCCAAATGCATTTATTTAATTGACGTGATCTTAACTAATGCTTTCGTATTAAATGCTGACATCATCAACAAAATATTCATCATACTAGCGCGCATCAGCTACAGTGGATTATTTACTCATCTTCGAGGACTCCATTTTTTACTTGAACAATATTATATAAATCTCTTTTTTCTTTTTTCTGCTCATAAGTTGGCCTAGTTTATTCCGTTCCATTGTTAAAATAATTCAAAAGATAACGAATTTATAAAAATAAGTTATGATTATGTCTCTGAAATCGCATACAATGTCTTTTGACCTTCTTTGTTAAATCTTTATATATTAATTCAAACGAATCAGCGATTGAAGATTTTGTTTTCTGTCATAAGCTTTATATACAAAGGATTTGGTAGACTCAAGCCATTTTCGGAAACCTCAGTGATGTCTTTCAAATTCTATTTAGAGTGAAGCTGATTTACTTTGTCAGAAAATATATATCTTTGTGTGTATCCACCGGCACATCTTTACTATAAAATGAGATCTAGCAGTCCGAACTGAGCTTTTGAATTAGTTCTTTTAAATTATTGGCACGCGGCTAATTGTAAGCGTTCCCACATCAGGGTTCACGTCCAAACTAATGTGTGCTGTACACATCACTTTCAACGATTCCAGTGGACCTCAGATAAACCCAAAGTATGCAAAATAACATACTAAACGGTTCAGATGTCACAGGAAATAATTAAATAAGCTTCAAAGATTATGCCTGCCTAGTAACTGTAACTGACGTCGACTTCACATCATCACATCGACTTTCATTTTTCATATTTCACCAGCCTAGACAGATAGAACCCAATTATTGAACCAAACAATTTCCCCGGATCATGGACACTAACCAGTAATGTTGTGTTTAACAGCACGAGGGTTTATATTTCGCGGTCATTGCCTATGTTAAGATAGTTAAAGCAAAAACCTATTGCAAGTTATGGTAAGCACACATATTCATGAAATAGTAGTTTTATGTCATCAGGATATTTCGCAGCGTAATCACTAGAAATATTCTAAGAAGTTTTCAGTTTAGCAAACTAGATTTTATTATTACCGGTACAGACTAAGCTTGTATTAATTTCGCTTTCAATTTAAGCACGCAGAAATAATAATACGTTGCGAAATTATTGAAAAACAGCGTATTCTTTCTAAATTTTCTGGCACGCTAAATATGTTATTTGCTTTATTCTCTGCACCGGTTAGAACTGGCTTATGTAATTACATAGGCAAACTTATATATAACCTAAGTAGTAATCGAAACAACACATTTGAAATGAGATAATACTTAATGATTAAGGCATCAAATGAAAATTAAATCCACTACACAAGGTGTACTTGTGTGAGTGGGCTTTTGTGTATATTCATGTGTAATAAGAAACACAATGAAATTTCATAGCAAATCAAAATAGTGCCCATTTGTTTCCACTTCTCTTTCTTTAAGAGGCCGCCTCCTTTTTGAATTTATTTCTCGGTACAGTGTCTTCCGCTTCTTTGGTTTCTTTTATTTGTCGTGCCTTCTTGAATATACTGAGTATGGGTTCTTCTTTTGTTTCCGAAGAACCCAATTCCTTCTCCTTGGTCTCTTTCCGTTTTGGGACGCTTTGAAGACCAATATGCATTATGATATTAATAACAGGTACCTCTACTTTCGTATCTATTTTCTCCAGACTTTCATTTTCTTTGTCGTAGACACTCTGGAGCCCAATGTCATTTATCTTCATAGACATTGCAAATATTTTGACTTTTATCTGGAGTGGTGTAATCTGCCGTCTTTTTGGAATTTTGCATTGGAATGAATTTCTGCAATTCTCTGACGCAGATTGCAATCTGTTTTGACACTTGAATCATCACACAATGAACTCTGAATGCATGCATTATCGAATGATGATAATCTCTAGAGAGAGAGAGAGAGTAAGTGTTACCATTTTAGTTAAATCAATTGTTGATCAAGATGAAGTGATCATACCTTACTGAGAAGAAACCAGAAAAAGGTTAGACACGAAGATGACTTTCTATGCCATTAAGTGAAGTGTTTGAACAAGTGAAGATTGCAAGAGTGAGTCGGCACCAATACGCACATGTCCACCACAAGACGAACAGAGTAAAAATTAGCCAAGTAAGAATGCCATTTGGTACCTTGTGAAATTGATTACACATTCGAGAGACCCAATATGTGACCTCCCACAAATTTTGAACGACAGCTTGCACGTACACAGTAAATTCAAGAGTTCAAATCTAAAGTGCCACCACAGAAATCAGCTGGTTTCGTTGCAAATTTTGGGAATAATTATTAGAGAAATTGAAACACAGAGTCAATATAGAGACCATCCATCATTTACGACAGTTTGAATCACGTGTCTGGATCAAGTTTAGTACACCGATATAATTAACACCAACCAAGATTATCGACAAGATTCAACATGTTCAACAATATAATGAGGAATTGGATATGGTTGATAGAAAGCAACTCTTCACATGACAAAGGATATACGCCCCAGAGACAGCGGACAAAACAAGAACATTTTGGCGGTGGATGAAATTCGTGGTACAAACTTAACTACCGTTAAGATTAACAAACAATCAAGATACAATGTGCTTTGGATACGGCATCATAGAGGCACGAACGTATGACTAGAAGAAAAAAGTGGAGTAATGAAGAATATTTGGCCAACGCACAGAGACAAGAAGAAGAAGCTAAATAAGGTGAATAAAGATTTGATCACTGATGAAAAGACAGCAGGGTAAATGAGGAAAATGGGCTTAGGTTTAAGCTTATTGTCTCCGCAAATACACCTTCGAGGAGTATGAATAATAGACCTGGAGAAACATATGTCACCTGCGGTGTCGGATCCGGAGGATGCAGTCATGAAGGAGAGGCACTTGTAGGATCAATCGGATCACTAAAGACGGGAGATACTGTTCACAATTATTGCTTAGTGGTTTGTGTATTATTAGATATGACTCTGTCTATTGTTACAGCTGAAACTTAAAACTCCTTAACCCCCTTATATCTGTATTTGGATATTGTGTGTGATAGTGTGCTTGCATGTGTGTAAGTAAATCGTGCAAATAAAAGCTTCTACCTTTTCAGCAAATAGTATAGATGTGTGTTTAATTGTAATTCAAAAGAAGGTCTTAGATAATAACAGTGTGTGTTGGATGTTATTCACAAATCAGGTGCTGGATAATATCTCAATATATTAACAATATACTCCCGATATGACCACATTAAGTGCTTTCCAGTCAGGACGCAATACCGAGTCCCACATGTTAGATCTAGGGTGCAATATTACTTGCCGCCATGACACCATACATTGATTTCAACCACATCTAACAGTGTTACAATGCATCACCGTGATGTTAAATTCCCATTACACCCCATACACTGAGGTCAAGTACTTCTGTTCGCTTTGACTTATTTAAAAAGAAAAACAATTAAAGTATACTTACTTAATATGTATTGTGGAAATAAATATAAATTTATATTTTCTATTCGTTTTGTCGTTTTCACCGTTCGTTGCATTTTTCCTTAGGATTTCAAAATGTTCATTTATAAGACTATCAATCAAGTCTGGTGCTTTTCTCAGCAGCACATCTCCAGCGGTTTCTCAATTATATTTATTGTCATATTAAAACTTAAAGTAATAAGAAAATATGGATGTGTATCTGTCTGGCATGCAAGTCATAAAAATATTGGTTGGTGTCGTAGTGAGCAAATATTATACTAAACTTACAATTTGTAAGTTTGGCTTAAAGCGTTTTTGTATACCTGTACAAGATGTTTGTCACACAAAGTAAGAATAATGATTTGAATAATTCAGACCACCCAATACATTCACTACTAATATTAAATGACTTGGATGACTTTTAAGTGTTAGATATATGCTCTGTCTTCAGTAGAGCAATCGATGATAAGGATCTACATTGTTTACACAATAATGCTAGGAAGATTGCGATATCACGTTTATAACTTAGGAAAATAATAATCGCTTTATGTCACCATACCTTTCCATTTCCTTGAAATTATTGTATATTTCCTGGATTTGTCGGTGTTGCACGTAGAATGGCGTGTCGGGCGTTATTGTACATGATTTTATAATGGGATTGCCTTTTGCTTCATTGATACTCTTGTGAAGATCACCCAAAAGAGTTTTCAAAAGCATATTTTCAGCCTCCAGTTCTTCAATGCCTCTACAAAATAAAAGCGATAAAGCAGAGGCTTTAAATATAGTATATCAAGTTTCGCAAACATCATGTAGCTATATAGCCGACATGATGTATCAATTGAATAAACACATTTGGAATTTGATAGCGATTTGAAAACTATGGACCAGGGAATAAAACATTATAAATATTAGATGATACACTCTTGTTAGAATGATGAAGAGAGTAGTGCTGAAGGTAAATTAGGTTGTAGTATCAAAATATTTTGTTTTCTTCTTTCATGGAGATCACGCTAAATTGTATATGGATTTTGTAATGCTAATATTTATAATTACCACATATCAACATATTGTCTGATCTACAAAGACTGTGTGTTCTCTAAAAATGATTCTTTATTGTTATAAAACAGTATTATTATATAATTTTACCACTGGAGTATGACATCATCAAGCGAGTTTCATACGAAAATGATGCATATTATATTTGCCCATATAAAGTACAACGTGTAGTAAAAACGAAGCAGTAAAATGTTTATTTTTTTTGGTCACAACTCAGATTTGCTCTAAACGAAGAGTTATGGATGACTTCTAATGCAAATAAGAAAAACAGTTAGAGTGCCTTCATTATACTGTAAGCTTTTTGTCATAATCTTATCCGATTCAAGAAGTAACAAGAATTAGATAATATCGATCTTTGTTTTGTTACCGACTTAGGTGAAAGCCTTTAACCCACCATGACTTTGTCCTCACATCACTCGCACACACCAAGTTACCAAGATGAGGCAATGCAGGAGGAAGGTCATGGGAGGAAGGTTCAACCTAAAGTAGTAATCTACAAAACCACTAGTATTTTGTCCAGTGAAAACTCTCCTCTGTCCACTGTCTACGCCCATTGTTATATATATATATATATATATATATATATATATATATATACATATATATGTATATATATATATATATATATATATATATATATATATATATATATATATATTCACATGTCGATAAACTTGTCCGTCGATATCATAAGCACATGCACGGAGACTTATGTGAATCCATATGCGAAGACATACGTGAAGAAATACGGGGAAATATACACGAAGACATACGCGAATATGCATGATTTGCATCATCGCTGCAAAATTAAACAAAGCTGTCACTATTATTGGAATTGTATTATACGAATAAGTGTAGCACTCATTTATCTCAGTCGTTGCTATTAAATGATTTTGCAGACAGATCGATATGCATACTTAGTGAATCTCTCTCACTTCTATCTCTCAGTTTAGGCACTTGTGAAAAGGTTGAACTAAATCACTATTTCCTGTGAGCCGTTAATTTCCAGAAGGGAAAATAAACTAAACCAAGAAATGCATTACATTGGCGTGCTTAATATCTCAAAGTGAATTTAAATTTCTTCTGCTTATATAAAAGTCAGCCAAATAGATAATCGTCAATGAGAGAACTATTCAAGATCTGCATGTCGGGCGGGATGGCAATATTTGAAAGACCTATAATTATTATTTCAATGCTATGTATGCTTAACACTAGATGGAGTGGGTATATTATATATATATAGATATATATATATATATATATATATATATATATATACCATACATATATATATATATATATATATATATATATATATATATATATATATATATATATATATATATATATACAAGAAGCACTGCCTTAGTAAATCAAAAATTAGCATTAAAATAAAATAGTGGCCATGCGCTCATGTTTGTTAAGTGGTCAATAATCAGTTTCCATGTTATGCTGCAGATCAGGATATTGCAAGTTTGACTCACACATTCACAAAATTATATTATTCTAACTCAGGATATGTCGAAGCTTGGGCTGGTTGTGTATAAAGATGAAAATCAATCTAACGATGTAAGGTAGATGTCAATTACAACTAAGCCGACATCGGATTAAGGTATATTTTATATACGTTTATTCATTTATGTGTTAAGACTGTACAATTTTCAATACTAGACCCTCTTGCAGTATTTCATATTACCATAAATGAAGACATGATACTGCATTCTTAACCAGTCAGATAAATGTTGCGTATCTAAGAAGTTCAATTAGCTCAATTGCATTCAGATGTGACCACGGCAAAGTTATATGCCTTGGAATATGTGCACTCTGCGGCAAAACATGACATTACAAATACTGTAAATTATTTTTGCTCGCGGTACATGTTGGTATAGGTGCTCGACCATATAATACTTGTGCTTGTGGATTAAAGCTGCGTAAACAGCTTTGTCCGCCTTGTGAAACTGTTCGCAGACTCAATTAACCTACGATTACAGAAACACCTAACAACACCGTTGAAAACGATACATAAATCAGTGAAATAAAACCTAGGATTGAAGCGATTACAGTGTGAACCTTGTAAAGTAAAAGCAATGAGACAGACGTTCTTAATATGCCAACTATGACTCAGTTAAGGGAACTCGCACACAACCGTGGGATACGAATAGCAAGCGGTATGAAGAAAGCGAACATACTTATAAGGCTACAACTTTCTCCAGATGCGGCACCTTTGACTGAGCGGCAACTTCGTGAAATTGCAGCGAAGTATTATATTAAGATTCCTACATGCGGAAAGCAAACTGAAAATATTTCGATGAAATACGATCCAGGTAAAAACGCAGTGGAACTTCTTTCCAGGAGGTGTCTAGGAATTGACTCAGCATTTCTGAGCACATATATCTCGGCGGTTAACATGGAGATAGTTAGTTATGTAAATTTGAGAACGCCGCCTATCCATGGCGATAATGATGCGTTTAAAATCACGTGTCATTGGATTCATAGACTCGAGAATAATAATGATAAAATCGAGAAAATTTTTACAAGGATTCTTGAGATATTGGAAAGATTCACCAATGCATGATCAGGATAGACCGTAGATAGATGGGGGAAAGTTCAGCTGAATATTTCCCCCGTAAATCCTTTCAAGTGGTCGAGCTACATTCCACCACCAGCATATATTCAGGGACCGTGTGACCTAGTAGTCTAATGCGCCTACTTTTGCCAATCAGTGCCATCTCGCGGTTGTCTCCTTGGGTTCGAGTCACAGACTCGGACATTGTGACATTGTGAGTATATGAGGAAGCGTGCCAGAAGCTTTCCGTGGATGAATGCTTCTTCTTGGGTTTCTTCCGAGTTCTTTCGCCACCAGTAAGGGCCTATTTTGTACTGAAAAACGCGTTAAGCCACAACGCACAAATAAACAAACCAGCATGTATTCCGAGGAGAATTGTAACAAATGTGAAAAGCAATGACGATCTATGACGCACCTATCCGCCTTGTATCCTTTTAGCGATGATATAGTCTAGCCTAGAACGTACGTACACTATATGTAAACGAAAGCTTGGTAACACCGAATTCGCCGTACAAATGACTGACATAAGTATGTTTGGGTGGATTAATCCTGGCATCACTCTTAATGTGTCTTTAGTTAAATCTTGCACCATATTAGGCAATGGATATATACATGCTCCCGGTTTAATATTGATTTATTATTTATACTCAGTCGCTCTACCATTACTTTTGGATCAAACATATTCCCCAAATGATAAACCTCCATACCAAGCTCAAGCTTTCGAAATTTCAATGCAGACGTTGCATCAATTAAAAGGTGTAGAACAAAATCATGCTAGCACTTGGTAAAACATTATGAAATATATTACGGTGCAATGAAGAGTGAAAGTATCATATGTCATCATCGCGGACTTCGAATGTATTAGCAGAACAAGTCTAAGTCGGGCTATGTTACAAGGCAGTCAGACACGATGGGCTTGCTGAGCCACCAATGTTTAATCATGTTTAGGACCCGTTTGCGGCATTTGTTAAATCGCTCGAGGTTACGTCGAGAGAGATCCGACAACAACGCTTCCTCACAGACAATATCATAACTAAATATGATACACATATGTTTTCGGCGTTCACTCATTGCTGGACGTGTGATTGGAACTGATGTCAACGTTCGCGATCACTGCAACATCATTGGCACGTATAGGGGAGCCGCACACAGCTCATGTAATCTGCAGTTGAGAATTTATCGAAAACAAAAATCCTTGTGCTGCTTCATACGCTGCATGGGTGTGATGGCCACCAGACTATGCAAAGACTCTCAGCAGCGTCAGGTGCACCATTAGGTGTAATCCCTGGCTAGATGGAAAATATATGACTTTGATGCTAGGACAATCTGACTTAATGCAGTCTTGAATTGTAGCCTGAACATGCTACTCAGTAACCTTTACCGTAGGAATGTAAGCTTCCCGATTTAAAGTGCTCATCGATCTGGTAAACTAACCCTGGCAACTTGTAATTGATAACTAGCAAAGGTGTGTATGCTTACGAGTTCATGAGCAGACGGAAACATTGGCTGAAACTCAGTTGCCACCGCTCGAGGCATTTCAATAGTCCTTCTCTTGCGCAGATGTTTCCGCCAACGACTATTAACACGCAAAGTCTGGTCCATAGTTGTAACTAGCATTATGTGTATTTGAATCAGCCATGCTTCTTTTCACATATGTCTTTAATACCTTTCGTGATGAAGAAATGTGAAAAGTGAGCATAAATCAGCATATGTTTATTGAACGTAGTATTCGTGGCTGTATTTCCTGTTCGAGTCACCATTTCGTGCGCTAAACAGCCCAGGTGTGGAAGGACGTGACCTCGCTCTATCAGACAGTTGAATCATATATCTTTAGAGCAGCAACTTGTAAGGTTGTGCATTGATGCAGTCCGTCGTATCGTGGCTGGTTTCGGTGGGTCGATCTAGAAAGCGTAAAGATAAACGGACATAAAAGCGACAGTGATATCGGACTGCTCTTTGAAGTTTACTTGGAGTACCCAGACGAGCTTGACAGTAGCACAAGTATCCACCAGATCTGGACCCGCTCTTGCTGCCGTAAATTTGGTGTGGTTGTTCCGTATCAGTGTGTGCTAGTTGACGATTCAGAATGCAAGTATAGACAATGTACACAGTTAGACCATATTTAGTGAATAAAAACAACTAAGTACCTCACATACGTAATTTGCAATTATATATGCCACTATGTACGCGATTGCCTTGGATTCTTCTGCTACTTAGTTACTTAGGTTTCAGCAGTGCGCATTGGATGGCCACGCACATATAAATTAATTCAAACATGCCTACCTCTGCAGACGAGTTTGAAAA
Source organism: Megalonaias nervosa (assembly GCA_016617855.1). NCBI lineage: Eukaryota > Metazoa > Mollusca > Bivalvia > Unionida > Unionidae > Megalonaias > Megalonaias nervosa. Next base: position 16,617 of record JAECUM010034779.1, read on the forward strand.
AAAGACCTTTACAAATTTATGGACATTATTGTCTGTGTCAAGACTAGGGAGAAGCTTCGGAAACGGATTCGCGTCGACCTTGTCTGTGAGCATGAACAATATAAACTTTGAAGTCTTATTGCTGACGCAGCACTCGAGTCCAGAAAAACCTTCGATTGCGGATTGCTATGTATTTTAAAATTGTATTGTCTGCATGACCTTTTTCCGTATTTGAGGTTAGCGATTTGGCCTACCTGGTTATTCTCATGTGTTTTTTATGGTGTCTACTTGTATTTGAGTTCAGGGTATGGCTTTGTTTACAAACAAAGAATGTTCTGGAAGAGAACTTGTGACACATCTTGGTCATTTTATTGTGTCTGACTTTTATACAAAATTAAGGCAATAACAATTATATTCCTCCTTTAAGTTTAGTCTGTATAATTATTTACTGTTGGGCTCAGGTATAACTTGAAAAAAAATCATTTATTAAAATAATCCGTTGGAATTAAAAAGTGCTTATTCCTGTTTGTAACTAAAATATTATGTTAGGATTATTGTGATTTCATTTAAAGCCATTCTGGGATGTATCCTTGTCATACATCAAGTCTGTATAGTAACCCATTCAAAACTCTTAATACATCACCACATTGAATATTGGAATTCATTCGGAACACTCTATACTTTAGGACTTGTGTTATAACGTTTAGATTATTTGGGATTTATTACACAATACTGAAAGTTCCTCTTGACTTTTAAGGTACAAGTTTTGTTACGATAAGATAAAATCGCGGCACAGTGACAACATCAATATATTGCACACGGACACAGATACGTTGTTGATGCATAATACCACCAATGACATGTACGCGGACATGGGTGAGGAAACAATGAAAAGCGGAAATGACACCAACGAGTATCCTAAAGATCATTTACTGTTTAGACACGAACATAGAATGGTTGTTGGTAAGTTTAAGTATGATTACCTGGCATGGCTCTCGAAGAATTTGAGAGACTGCGACCCAAAATGGATTCGATTATGGTGGGACCGATAAAGCGGTCTCGATTCCAAAAACATTATGAAGCAAAAGAAAGGTGCCTCACGCGTGATTTTACAAACTGATCATCGGCAGGATATGTATTTGGAATGTCGGTAAGAACGACTCACATGTCAAATGGTCGAATAAACATCGGAACGGTCTGCACTGTTGCAATAGACGTTGGATATATCCAGATGACATTATTACATACGCGTAGTGGCACATTATGATTATAAATCGCATTATGATTTCACAATAAACGTTGGTGGTACCGCTATGTGTGCGTTACCGAAATGCAATTCCTCTCGCACAAATGCTCTGCATGATGGACGGGTCTCCCTTGGTTGAACAGAAGCCAAATGGTAACATCTTGGTTGCCTCGGATTATCAATTTGTGCCGAGACTGTAAATGTATCAATAGACCATGCCGGGCCAGTAGCAAAACGTTGCCCTGCCTACTAATTTCCTAAGTGCATACAAATACCGAACATTGTTTTCCGATTGGGCTTAACGGCAGTTGTTGTGAATTGATTTTGATTGTAATGGTCAGAGACCTGTTACCCATTCGCTGTGCTAGAGCTCAGTAACAATTTTTGTGCGTACACAATGTCCGGATAATCGTTCCATGATCTCTCTCAGTTAGAATAAACAAGTATGATCCGGACTGCCGCACTTTTAAGATGTGAGATTTGGGTTTATCAAAACCATTTTTAAGAGAATGGAAAACAATTGGACCATCGGCTAAGGTTGCAAGGCATTGTTTTCCTCTCCTTTTAGATTGATATTCATTGAATTTAGCTCCATGAAGTAACCATGTGTGGAAGTTATGGTTTCTCTGCGATTGGGACATTCACACATTGTTTTGTCGTAGCAACAGCATCTTGATCATCGGCTTTAATAAACTCGAAAGACGTACCAGACTCTCTAATTCTGATTGTCTTATTTCGGCCATGCTCCGCGCGATGGTAATTCGGAGCTTTAAAATAATATCATGAACGTTCAAGTTAAATGTTTTGAAGACTTTTACAGTTCTATCTTTGAAAATCTCAAGCTCGCCAGGGTCAAAGTCAGCAACAACGAGGCTGTGAAACTCGGTCAAATTTGCTAAAGCGGCAGACCTAGTCAAATCCATAACAGGTCCACCTTTTTGGGGCGATTGAGCGTCTATATATATATAGATATATCATTAGGCATTTTTATACTATTAAACGTATTGCCTAACTGACAAGGCAAATTGAATAAGCATTAGCAAGGTTGGTGAACTCAAGATTATTCGCAACGCTTTAAAAACCAAATGTCCGCATATGTGATTATCCAGACTAGCCTGCAAATGAGGGCAGCATTGAATAAACTGGCGGTCGTCCTCCTCTGGTTAAATAATCAGCAATTGGAAGTGATGGTATAATCTAGAACAAGTCAAAATACAAACAATGTTGGGTGTCACAACGTATGCGACCCAATATATCCCAGATAATGTTCATGAATCAGGTTGATGATACCAGTTCCCATTTGTACCACTTATGGAAGTTCAACCCTCATAAAGGCACCATGGAAATGTCTGAATTTGCCATAGCATGTAAATTAAAATTGGTCCACGTCATCGCCACAAAGATCTTGAACCTAAGTCTGCTCTTGAGGCCAAAGAGATAATCAAAGACCTTTCCTCTTTTTATTTTTCCACCTACCGTCTTTTTCAGAGCCACACCGGATTCAGTTCCGGCGACCCTAACGCAGCTGAATTTGTACCAGCGGTGACGCAGTCACTAGTAACTATGAAAATGGCCTCGAGGAATATAAATATCCCGCTTGTCTTTTGCAGGCATGCCACATCTAACGAAGATATCTGTAATGTCACTGATGTGCAGTTTCGTTTTGTGTCATGCTGGGCCACGTGGACATAATTCCAGTCAATTTGGTCAGAGAACGCCTCATTGTGAAATCCTTGGTATGGCGCTCTTTGTTACGGATGCTTTTGTGGGCTTAGGCCAGTCTTAGCTTTGTGATTAGACATTGTTATTTGTAAACGTTACATGTCCAATTACGACGTTATTGATTTATCCCAAAAAAGTACCCCACATTCCACCGCCACCACCAAACAAGCTTTGTTGTTACACGTAAGGGTTTACTACGGAGCGATTCATACACCTGCGTGAGCATGAGTTGACAGTCAATGTTTTTTCCAAATATCAAGGACGTCAAGATACCAATTGTTGACAACTGAAATATTCTTAAGAGAGCAAATATTTCATATAGTCTACGCTAATAATAATCTAATGAACACGAGTCACGAAGCCATAAATTCATAAACGCATGTTTTGTTTTGTTTGTTTTTTGTTTTTTTTCTTCATATTTTAAAGATCCATCATTAAACTTTTCCAAGCCGGATGTTAGTACTTCATGCCATGCAATACAAAACCATAGTCAAACACCTAATGCAGGTAATTATTCGTATCGCAATGTATTAACATGTACACAAAACACTATCCAGTAAATTCCTTATCTTAAGAAAATGTGGAGGTGCCATTTTACGAAATTAATCCACGTTGTCAAACAATGTACATTTTGACGACTGTTCCTATTGACAGGCTAATAACTCGTGATGAGAAATTTAGTCCAAAAAACGTCTCCCCATAATAAACAATAATCATTAAAGTCTAACAAATTACACAGACCTAGTCTATGGTAATATTTGACTGTGAATACGCAACATTTCAAGCAATTTCATTACCTTGATAACAACATAATATCTTAAAATCTGGTGACAATCTATACAGAGTTAATGAGAAAATGTCTTCCAAAGATTTTGTTTCTAATGGCGATGGTCACTATTAATGGCAAATTGGTAACAGTGGTACATATCTAAAACTGATTCATCCCAAACACACCCTGATCAACTTTGACCACACTGTAGTTCTGCTAAAAAACAAGAGCACGAAGCAAACTTTTTTTCTTTTGTTGTAAAAGCTTGCCACAATAAGTATTTTGGAAGACACCTTTTAATTAATGCAGCGTCGGCATTATAGTTTGGATTTTTCTTTTATTGCAAGTAGTTGTCTACTGCTGGCTCCATATGATGATCGATGAAAGCACGTTATCTTTAGGTTTAGAGTGACGTCTGTTAATGTAATGCTTAAAGACGTATTTCAAACCTTTTAATGTGATTAAATCAACTGTGACTCTATTTGATGAAGGATGCGCATGCTTTGTATAAATCTGAGGAAGTTGATGCTACAATGTTATAGGCCAATTTTGGTTAACGTGTGTCGGACAATGTATTAAAGATATAATTGGTTTCTTTTACAAATGGTGGCCACAGTTGAGAGCAGATTGTACATTTTCGATGCCAGTGTACAACACTATTTATCTGTTACTGAAGATTGCAAATGTTGACGGAAGGACGACTGATGTGTTACACTGACTCATCTTTCAGGAAACTGAATGAAATTAAAAATATTCTGCTAATAAAGCAACATCGTAAATTCGCTAATAATAATAGATTATTATCTCAGATATTATTTCCAGTCTCAATTAAAAATTGTAGCACTGAACGCATAATCATTTAATGCATCAATCACTCTTAAATAGCCCACTTGTATGTTTGAGTACACACACACACACACACACACACACACACACACACACACACACACACATATATATATATATATATATATATATATATATATATATATATATATATGGTTTATAAAGTCTTTTTCTTAAAATTAGTGTATGGAATTGCAATTCACCTAGACATATAATTGCCAATATAATCATATTTTCAAGAGTAGATCTGTTTCTGTATTCTCTCGATCATTGATGATTTCCAACTTATGAATGATTAACATAATAAGAACATAATGAGACGAGATAGTTATTCCCGTTTTGTTTCATAAATACCCCTCTCCTTTCTTTTTTATGTATACGTCTCGTGCCATAAGGGGCAAAATACATTCAATACGTGGAGATATGTACAGTGTGAGCGAAACGAAGAATGTGTGTTCGGTGAAGACCCTTTACATGAACTTCCATTAAGTAACGAAGAGGAACCCGATTCCTTATAACTGTATGCATACCCTTTCCTTTTCTTTTTAGCGAGTAAAACAACACTAGTGATACATAGTTGCTATAGCTTGTGGAGAAGCGTAGGCCGAACGATAAATCTAGTGGCATACACGTATTGTAATCTTTGATGTTTTATTTGGTTTATGCTATTTAGCATTTTAATAATACGATTTTAAAACAAATTATTTTTATATATGAAAACGTTTGAGGGTTTACTGCATTCTCAGACAGCATATCCGGTCCCAGACTGTCCCCCATCTCTCTCTCTCTCTCTCTCTCTCTCTCTCTCTCTCTCTGCATAGTCCATGGTAAAGATAGAGACCAATCGACCAACACAAAACGGACAGGTGGACGATTTAAGCTATAAAACAATATTGTAGAAACTAGCCCCCTATTCCCTCCTTGATCGAATGGTCGAGCTTTCTCTTTTTGAGAAGCTAGCCATGCAATGTTTGTAGTGCTCTGATTGCTTAATTTAAGCCAAAGTTTATGTTTAAATCCTAAGCGTTTCTTTTATTTATTTATTCAACATGAATGAATATATATTATCAAAAAGAAGCAAATGAATAATTTCAAAATGATAGTAAATATTTAAAAGAGAGCAAAACTATATCTTGTAAAGGTCATACTCAGTAAGAGTGCGAATAATTCATTTCCGTCGTCAATACACATTTCACGTATTATATCTTAAACTACGTTGCAACAAACTTATGTATATTTGTATATGGTATTTAATATATATGCATATTTACCTTATCTTGAATACACCACTTGTTGCGGCAAGTCTCATTTCCTTCTAACAAAATATTTATACAGCTCGTGGTATAACAAAGATACATCATACACACTATACATATAATCTCTCTCTCTTTATACACACACACACACACACACACACAGACACACACACACACACACACACACGCATATATGTATATATGTAGCAACAACAATAGCATAACATATATATATACTTATATAGCATATATATATATATATATATATATATATATATATATATAACCCATATTCTTTATTAGCATAACTTCCAAATGACTGACATAAAGCAATTTGATCTACCAACGATGAATGTTCACTTATTAATTATGATTATCACAAGACAATAAAAAATATAAATCCGAGTTTCATAAATATCTAAATTATTTAAATATAGTAAACAATATATCGAGATCCAGCTGTTTTTCCTGTTCTCTCTCTCCCTCTCTCTCTCTCTCTCTCTCTCTCTCTCTTCATTACAGGTTAACTAAATGGAAATCTGATTCGTGGGAGACAAACATGAATTTAAGCTGGAGTAAACCGTTGAGCTTGATCCTGCACGAATTAACCTACATAAAACTGCGTCTACGTAATGGTATGGCTACACTTTTTATGTTATTTACACAGTGTTGACTGCACGAATGAAACAATGATGCAAGAGATTGTCGAGACCGTATGATAACTTTCTTGCTTAGGATACCCACACACACATACTCCATTATATATATATATTATATGTTTCCTTGTTTGTTTATTTTTCTTGAACCTAAAAATAAGTACATTTTAAGATAAAATGGCCAAAAGGTCTCTGCCTTATTCTTTCTTTTTCACTCAGCAGCAGAGAGGGTGAACAGACCACATTTAGGAGAAGTCCATTTGTGGAATAAAGCCCTCCTACTAAAATGACACACAAGGGTCAATAACACTAAACGGAGGCCTCTAAAGGGGTTAGCGTATTTTCGTTATTGACGCTTGTATGACAAATTTTTAAGCGTCCTCGTTTACCTACGTGTTGGTCGACACCCTCTCTGCTGCTGTGTGTGTAGAAAACAAGCGCAGTCAGGTGGCGTAATTAAATTATTATAACATGAATAATAATGAACGACTCTGCGTAAACTATGGAATCTCATACTGCTAAACTGGCTCGACATCGACTTGAAGCATATCAATAAATATCTTCCCGTCCGTGATTCTGTCATTCAACAACTACAACAGCGTCAGTAATCTCGGGTGGGATTTGCGGAGGATGCAGCAGAATTGTTCAGTCCAGTTACAAAGGCTACCTAAAGTCTTCTTCCCACATTTAAGCAAACCGCTAAAGCAACTGGGAAAATAGCAGAAAGAACTAAGAAAACAAACAAGATTCTACGAGAACTTCCAGCTGAAGTAGCTGCTGTTCAACCACAATTACTAGAAGAAATACAACAAGTACTTGATGATATTAACAAAGATCATGAGGAGGTCGGCGATATGAAGGATACTGCTGCATCAAGACCAACACCAGAACCAAAACCACCAGCCCGATTTACCGAAGAAGGTCGTAAACTACTTCGAGAGAGAACTGTTGGTAATGTTGGTACTGTTGGTGATGTTGCTAGTAAAGCATTCTCAGCAATCAAGGATAGACTAGCACGATTAATACGCAGACCGACAGCGGTCTGACCGCAGCCAGTAAAATTGCCCAGCACCTCCGTTATGCCAGAAAACGTCAGTAAAATAATAAATCAAACTGCAAATGAACAGTTAAAAGAATTAGGTGATGAAAAACCTCGGAATATAACTGCAAGTCTAATAGCGTGAAGTGGTCTTCGTGTTGGACGACATCAACTATAATAAGATGTTCAAGCGTGTTTTTGATCCAGCATTTGGATGAATCGGTGCGTGATTATCAGTATCATTCTTATGATGCGCGTGAACCCGACTCACATGGAATAATCGTATTACAAGTTCAGGATACAAGTAGATATTTCTTGCCCGCTGATGCATTCATTGAGATCAAAGGTAGACTATTGAAAGCAGTGATTGAGTTGGTTTTGTTAATAATGGCGTCATGGCGTTATTCAACAGTGCCACATAGATGACTGATGGAAAGAATTTTTAATCATATCTCGAAAATGTTGACGTTGGCCTTGCAATATACAGCGATGATTACTCGAAGTCAACTGTTCCGTCAATGATGTTCACAAAGGATACCACTGATCAGCCCGAGAGCAATAACATGAGACTGAATGCAGCTGGAACTAAAGCTGCATCAATGAATGAAAATATCAACTTGGGATTTGTATCACGTCGATCAATGTTAAACGGTGATGAAGAACGTTCATGTGTAATTCCACTATCACATATCTTTGGATTCTGCAGACATGTCAGAAAAGTTATATTTGGCGCTAAACACCGTGGTGCTTGTGAGAAAAGCCACCGACAATGATGTAATATAGTGTGCTGGTGGGGTTGATTCAGGTAAAGTATTACTATGAAAACTTTCGTTGTGGATGCCAACAATGACTCCATCGCTGAATGAAGAACAACAGCTGCTCTCTTTCACGGACTCAAGTGGTAAATCAACGTTATCGTGCTTGACGATGACCACAGTCAGTATTCAAAGTAATGTTGCTGGGTTATTCACATGGCAGATAGCATCACAGCAGGAGGTGTCAGCACCACGACAAATATTCATCGCGTTTCAGGAAAATGCCAGAGTCGATTCACAAGAACGACATCCAATGGTGTTTGACACGCTTGGAGTTAGTGAAGTTTATCTGAGAATAAACGGACAAAAGAACCGTCGGAATAAGCGTTGATGAATTTTGATAATAATCATCTTGCACGTGATTATCATCGGTTGATGATATTCATTGGGCGTGATCAGAATGTTGATTCTGGTTTGCAGATATCTCAGCGGGATTTCACAACATTATATCCGATCTAATATTACTCACTGGAACACTTATATTTGTAAAGACAATCACTCGTTGATATACACTTCTGAGCTCGTGTAGCATGACTGCCCGCTGGTGGTTACAGAGCAAGCGCTTTTATACTGTCAGGCAAAACAATGCTGCTTGAAGGTGCTGGTGGACGAATAAGAGTCGTTGATGCCCCAGTGGAAAACATGTAACTAGATCAATCGTGATTCACTGCAAAGCCCTCCTTTGAAGGCGGATACGATAAGTAAATAAATCGTTCATGATATTATAATGTCATATCATCACGTTAATGTTAATATGACTCCTGGTAAGATTAAAAAGCTACCATCAGCATAAAAAAGAATTCTGGAATAAAATATCGCTGAAATCGACAGCGTTGCAATACCCAAATAAACTATCACTGACAGAACGTCAACTCAAGCACATCAATGACGCCAAACGATCAAAAACCGGTGTTAGACTTGATCTTTCTGCGGGTGCCGTTAAAGACACAGCCAAACGGGTGGTGCATTTCTATTTCTTGCAGCTATACAAGTGCTTTTAGCCTCTGCAGCCTCAGCTGTTACAAAACCAGCTGCACTTGGTGCAGTTCGAACTGCTGCTGGGATAGCATTAAAGAAAGTTACATGAAACGGACTAAAGACTTCACAAAAAGGGCAGGGTCTAAGACTGCCAGGACCCCCTTATTCATGGTATGGTCGGGGTCTGAGACTGCCTGGTACACTTCGCTAAACGCAAAGCGTTTCGAGCTTCCCATGTCCAATTTTGATTTACTTGATGCTGCTTAGAAATTAAATATCAAAAACTTTTCAGATGTGTTTTTATGCGTGACCAATTACCAAAACAACCAATCCATGTTGAAACTGGTACCGTTAATCTTGATGGAAGTTTTGGTGCAGGTACTCACTGGGTTGCATACATGGTTGATTCACGTGGAGTTGTTTATTTTGATTCGTATGGATTGGAGCCGCCAGGGGAATTTTTACGATACAGTGGCTTAATCGATGACATACCAATCTGGTATTGAACATTACCAATACAGACAATAATGGGTCTACCAATATGCGGTCCAGAAGTGCTTGCAGTACTTAACGCCGTGTCAAGGTCATCATGGACCACCGACGGTGGTCTGTCGCCACATAAAGTTGTGCGTGAATATACCACCTGATGGCATAGCCGTCCAACGTCGTTCTGAACAGGTTAATAGTTTATAATGGTATATATTTAGGAAGATATGCTAAGCTAATGGCAAGCCCGAAGGTGACTCATCCAAATATGCAACCCTTGACGAGATCAAGGATGAGCTCGCTAATTTGTTGCGTCTCGCCGATGTTGACCAAAATGAAGTTGTTCATTTTCAGTGTCAGCAATTATGGTTAAAGACGAGCAATATATCCCGTTGTCAGATATTATTCTGTAGGTCCCAAGTGCGACCTAAGAAAACTTAGTAGTGTTTGCTAAAAACGGTAAAATTAAAAACTCGGAGGACTCACTTCTAACACTCATGGGAGAGATTACTGGACGTATCAGAAGAAGTGGAGACATTATATATGGCGATCTCAACATGAGCAGAAAAACAATTACCAATGTGAGAAAGCCAAAATCAGACAATGATGTTGCAACAAAAAATACGTGGACAACAAAAACACCATGATCAGAACTGATATCATCAAATACGTTGCTAAAGCCGGTGATGCAATGACTGGCGATATCAATATGTCTAGTAATACAAAGTACTGGCCTTAGAGAACCAGAACTAAATGATGAGGCTGCAACGAAGATATACGTGAACAACAGCGGCATCCCGATGATGAACTCGTTAATGACAATCAATGACGGATTGACCATGTTTAGATCTGAATATACTAATCATGTAACCGCTTTTACAAATTTTCGTAGAAACTCAAGTAGATCCATTAATGAATTTTTGGGGAATCCAGCAGTCATCGATATTAAGTTTGCTGACATCTAAAAGACTACTGATGGTGTAGTTCATCGTACAACCCCAGTCAACGCAGTAAATACAGTAGCGTCTGGATCAGCATTATGGACACCACTCAAAAATTCCATCAAACATACTGCTGAGTTTACCGGTATGTACAGGTTCTCAGTACTCTGCGTGACAATATTTACAATATCTACAACAATTTCACGGCGTTATCCAGTTAGTGGATCTTCTATATCTATGTTAGTGATAATGGAGCAAAACGACGAGAAAACATTCATGGTGGAACCCGAAGAAAAAGGCGGTGTCGTATTGTACTATTGGTGTCTTGAATTCGTCGGCAACATTCCACCTACTTGAAATGTTAGCAATCAATATAATTAACCAATCACTGGCAAACCCAACTGACGTTCAACGTTTCAGATACGATCGAGCACGTTTGTGGCAAAGCCAACTGACAAATATCGTTGATGCGCATACAGCAAAACAAAAAATATGCTGCAGATATATCGTTGTTACTGACATAATTGTACACACTGCATCCTCCGTAGTCGCTGCAACAGTAACTATAATCGGAACATTAGCATCCACTAACATAATAGCACCAGTAATAGGAATTCGTGTTGCCGTTATAACCAGTGTTGCTGGTATCCTTAATATCATCGCAAGAAAGCTATCCATGTGCACGGTTGATAAATGACACGAATATACAACGTTGCTATCAGCGGCAACACGAGCACATGCCAAATTATCATCGTTGATATCATCAGGCCTCAACGATGGAATAATATCAGATTAGGAATTCGCAGAAATGATTAAGGTTTACTATAAAGCAACTGGAACCCAACCGTTTGAGATAGTCCTTAAGAAAGTCAAGGATTAGAATTCCCCTTGTCTCCGACAAACACATACAATGTCAGAGATTTAGATCCCTGATTTAAATAAGAAAGTAAAAAATAATGTCTCAAGATCGATCACTGCGACTACTAGGACAAATTGTCGCTAATACAACACTAACAACAACCACTATGATGTCAGCGAGCTCAACCAAACCTGAGTTTGACGTTAGCTTTCCTACAGCAATTCCCGCCAAGGAAATAGAGCTAGCACAATTGCGAGTATATTACAGTTGGCCAAATATCAGAACAAAGTCATTCGGTGGTTTGCAAGCAAATAATTCACATGTATTTGCTTATATAAATACGTCTGATGGAACACCAGACTGGAACGTAGTCGGTATCCCTACGGGAAGTTATCAAATCGAACAGATCAACGATGAGTTCTAGTGCAGAATCAAATCTATCCCTGGAAAAGAATCCATGATTGATATCACGGTTCATAAGCCAACGATATCAGTTGGGTAAGAAATATCAACGACTGACTACAGCGCTGATATATATCAATCATCGATTAGAACTCTGCTCAGTTGGCCTGAGATCGAGCCGGTTCAACAAGGGCCACCAGAACCTCGACGATCTGTTATTCAACAGACAAGCGAATAGTCTTAAAACTTCCAGATTATCGAGAACATATCTTGTGGAAGGATATAATAGCTGTATCCGGCAGAAACATCTTTCTCGCTGAGACCATATATCCTGCAGGCGTACCTGCTGACCCTGCAAGAGATATGATGGCTATCAAACCAGAAGCTTTTGTAATCAATGCAGGTACCTTCTGGTTATTTTTCAAGGCTGATAACAAGGAACAAAGACTAGGAAATGACGAGCTGCGACAATTGTTTTTCCGTTACACACGCGAATATCCCAACAACGACATTAAGCAGCAGATCATTGGAACGATATATCATCTAAACCAGCTTGTATCCGACATCGAGCCTATCTTCCAAGCTATTAAACAATTAAACAAACAGTGATTCAAGATAATCGTGTGGGTAATATAACATATAAACAATTGTTCTTCAACAAATATCGATCACAGAAATAGAATTACAAATATTTAAGCTACCATGATTTAACATCGACGAGCTGAAAAAAAAAATCAAGACATCATCGATGAATGTTGGTTAGCACTGAACCTTTTGCGTAGGACGATGGATCTGCAATAACCGCTTCAGCTGTTGATGCATTTGCTCTTGTGGCTTAAATGCCCACATCTAAAAAGTTGGGGGGCTCTCGCAACTGATATATCTGTGTTATGTAGAGACTGGTAGGCGAACTGCTTTCTGCACTGGAGCTTAGTATATACTTGGTATAGTTCCTCCTTTTTCGCAGCCTTGCACTCAAACCTGTAGTTTCCGGAGCCATCCGATTCTGATGTGTGCAAGTGAATCGCATGCGGTGAGGGCTATGACGATAAGATTGCAGACGTCTCTAAAGGGGAGGTTTGGACTCAAAGTAGGTGTTTTGACATTGGCATCCTTGATGAAAAAATGACCTTCGGGATAAGTCCATCTTGAGTCTGTCATCGTTTTCTGTTTAAGAATATCAGGGATACTTGGAAGGTAGGCATAAGAAGTGACATCAGTGAAGGTCACCGTGTCCTTCCATTAAGAATCTATTATGTGACGCATGCGACGGACGAAGATAATGCAAAGTCTCCTCACTTAGCTAATGCAGTTTGTCTCTTCTATTATCACAAGGTAAAAGAGCGGAATAATGCAAGTTCGACCCAATAAACGCTAGATATTCCTAGAGATCAGCTCTAGGAAGAGAAATTTTGCAGTATTATCCTAGACAAACAGGAGCAAACAGATCCTGGAATATAATATTAAAGAAATCAATCAAGCAAGAGGACAAAGTATACTAGCAATAGACGATGAAAAGTCACATCAACCCATCTGAAATATGGCATAGTTCGGGCCAGTATGCCTATAGGGATCACAAAGGTCGTTATGACGTGATAAAATAAATAACTACAAATGCAAAGCGATTACGATCAAAGAGACATAATTTTCGAATCCAGCGTTTTCAGTCATTCCTGTATTAGTGGGGTAGGTGGCCCTTTCTTCGTCCTCTCTGTAATATAATATATATGCATCATCTAAAGGAAGATGTTGATTGTTTATGAGATTCGATGTATCTTGACAAGAATATTTCAATGCCTTTTAGTTTTTAATTAAATTACTGATTGACATCTTTATGTACGAATCATTTCACATTGATAGGATATTTGCCTACATGGTCATAAAACAAGCTTCTTTATTCGAGGAAGAAGAAGATAAGTAAGAAATAATCCCATTTATAATTGTAGTATTTAAATTGTGGATAATGGATCAGACATGTACATTACCTTCATACAAAACTTTGTATATTAACAGATCTGACAAACTGAATATCGTTAACATAATCCTGCATTTGGAACGAATTGTATATGCCACAAAAACGTTACAATCTGTTTATTATGTATAACGTTTCATTTATGTACTGTGATCCATGCTCGGTTAGATCCCGAATCTTGTGTGATTTGTGTGCCTTTTAACATTTGTTACAAATTTATCTTAAATTCACTTGCAATCATGCATTAATTTTATAATATCGACAATCATATACCAAATAAATGCATTCCTCTGTTTTCAAAGTAAAAATTGTTTTAACTGGATCAATAAGAAAAATGGTACAGTAAACTACAACTGAATTGAGGGTTCACCTTAACACAGTAATAATTACGATAAAAAGAAAACAAAGACTAAGGATGGCTGACTTGGAAACAAAATGATAGGATTAGATTACCAATACTGCCGTTTTGTCCTGAGACATTTTACCTACAACAAACCCTCTGGGTCGTGGATAATTGTATTGATCAATGAACTAAGTTACGAGTGCTCAAAAACTAAATCTATACAAAGTCCAGAGCTTATGCCAAAGAGTGGAATGAAATGAACAACTAATATATTAGAAACACTGTCAAGTGATGCATATTATATAAGCCTACCAAAACAAACTGGAGAGTTCGTGAATGTAAGAAGGTGTACACAGCAGCGGCCATCCTCCTGTCCTGCATGTTCTGCATACTAGAGCTGGCATTATTCGAGAATCATCTCGCAAATGAATAATATTCAGAATCTGAGCTAGATCAAAAGAGTGAGCATGGCCCTGTTTTAGTACCGCTTTAGACGTGTCAGACCAAATTCGTCTTCTGTAGGTATAAAAGGTTATGCCGTCAGTTTCTAAAAATTACCTTTGGTAGAGAAAGTACGCGGACTTTTAAAGCATTGTTAGCTATCGGATGCTCAGAAATTCCATGCTAAAGTTAGACGTAGAACAAATATGGATTTTACATCTTAATTTCCCATACAGAGGAAGAAGTAATATAAAATTTATGACGAACACGAATGATGTTCAAATAAAATATGCAAATATACACTTACAGAGAAGGGAGTGATAGTACTGAAGATAACTGTTTTATTATAACCAAGCGAATATAGAGAGAGAGCGACTAACGTAAAGCATGTACTCTGGCAAAGAATCAAAGAAACTATAACAAAACTGACTTGCAAACAGAATATATATGGGTTAGCATTGGACCTTTTGCGTAAGACGATGAATCTGCAATAACCGTTGGTGATTACGTTTCATCTGTTGATGCACTGGCTCTTGTGGCTTAAATGTCCAGATCTGGAAAGGTGGAGCCTATTGCAACTGATAGAACTTTGTTCGGTAGATACTTGTAGGCGAACTGCTTTCTGCACTGGAGCTTGGTATATACTTGGTCTACTTACTGTTTACTGGTGCGTTGCACACAAACCTGTAGCTTCCAGAGCCATCAGATTCTGATGTGTGCTTTTGAATCCCATGCGTTGATGGTTGAGACGATAAGATTAGTCATATGACGCCTGCAGACGTCTATAAAGGGGAGCGTTGGATGTAGATTTTTTTATATTGGCGTTTCGCTGAATAACATGACCTTCGGGGTGAGCCCATCTTCGGTCTGTGCTCGTTTCTGTTTAAGAATATCAGGGATATTTGGTAGGTAGGAATGAGAAGTGACATCAGTAAAGGTCATCGTGTCCTTCCATTAGAAACCCATTATGCGAAGCATGCGAGAGATCAGCTATAGGGAGAGAAATTTTGCAGTATTATCTTAGACAAACAGGGGCAAGCAGACATTGGAACATTATACTAAGGAAACCAATCAAGCAGGAGGACAACGTATACTAGCAATAGACAATGAAAAGTCAGTTCAACACATCTGCAATATGACATAATTCGGGCCAGTGTACACATAGGGAACTCAAAGATCGTTATGTCGTGATAAAATAAAAAAATACAAATGCAAAGCGATCAGGATCAAAGAGACATTATTATGTCTAGAAGCATAGACGCTACCCACTTGAAAGAAAGGCTAAAGTTTTGGTCCGGAAACGCCTATATACAGAGGTACACATAGCATATCCACGACTGTCAAACGAACTAAGCACTGCTGATCAACAGGATGTTGCTCCATCATTGCAGAAGAGGTAGAAAAACTTATATCTGGTGTCGATGGTCTATAATGCCTACTACACAAAAAGTACTTATTGATCATATATTTTCTAGGGCTAACTGTTATAACCGGATACTGAAATTAATAAAGATTCAAGAGAAAACAGCATGGTATCTTGTAGAATTCAACTTGGTATATCTAAAATTCATAACTGGCAATCACAATTGTGCCGATTCTGCTAAAAAAAAGGTGTATAGACAGCATCAGCCAAAATATAAACCAAGAATAAATTTCAAAATCAATGGAACCAAATGTTCCTAAAACTACTTTAAATCTTTTGTGCAAGAAGATGTATACAATACGGATATCCTCCATAACACCCAAATAGAACCTAGATTTGATATATATGAGTCAATAATTATCAAGCTTACAAGCTGCAAAGACCGATGCAATAACACTCCCCGAAGACCAAGGAAATAAGCAACTAGTGGAAGGTGAAATATCTCAAGATTATAAAAAGAGTAACAGGAGAGGAAACTATAAAGGACATAATTAAAGGTGACCAAACTGTTCCCACCAAACAGCAAATTTGATGTTTGCCTGTGCAAACTTTCCGTGGAAGTTATTGGCTTTTGTTTTTACCATCGTGTGCATGATTTTCATATTCTTTACGAACCGCTCCGGTGGCCTAGTGGTTAGAGCGTCCGCCTCGGATGCGGGAGGTCGTGGGTTCGATCCCCAGTCGAGTCATCCCAAAGACTTACAAAAATGGTACTAACAGCTGCCTCGCTTGGCGCTCAGCATTAAGAGGTTAGTGTTAGGACTGGTCGGCCTGGTGTCAGGATAATGTGACTGGGTGGGACATCATGCTACATGTTTGCGGCATGATGCCCCAGTGCTAGACATCACTATAAACTGCCACACTGCAGACATCGTAGCGATATGACTGAAAAATTGTTAAAGCTACGTTAAAAATCATAATCACATCACATCACATATTCTTTACAATGTTTGGAATGGCCGATGTGCGGAAGGTACCTTTTATCACACATGCTTTGAGAACAAAACAACTCCTTATATCTCGACTGGTAACTGATTTGAGTATACTTCAACATCGCCTTTTAATACGACTGTAAAATGTTACCAGGCATTTGTCCATAGTTTGAACATGCAAATTGTATTTTCAAGCTTTGTACAAAGTACAGCTTAGTTTATTTAGAATACTCCAACAATTTGTCTTTATCTCAAGGAATTTTACATCTAGTCTGAAATTCGTACAGTTAAGACAACACAACATAAATGTCAATGTCGCGATCATTTTTCTAGTCCAAGTTTACCACACTAATACACGTAAAATATGTTTTCAAGTCAAACCAACGTGAAGCACACCCAGCTTTCTTTGTCTTGTTTATTTGCGGCGCTGCAAAGAATTATTACGGTTAGATACCTGGAAATCGACCGCATCTGTTGAATCCAAATAGTTATGCTTTGAACTAATACTATTAAATCAACTTATAGTGCTCTTACTTGTCCTGCATAATTTCTAATCCTGCGTTTTCAGTCATTCCTGTATTAGTGGGGTAGGTGGCCCTTTCTTTGTCCTCTCTGTAATAGAATATATATGCATCATCTGAAGGAAGTCTTTGATTGTTTATGATATTCTATGTATCTTGACAAGAATATTTCAGTACTTTTTAATTTGTATTCAATTATTGATTGACATCTCTACAAAAAATTTCACGTTGATAGGATATTTTCCTACATGGTTATGAAACTAGCTTCTTTATTCGAGGACGAAGAAGATAAGTAAGAAATAATCCCATTTATAATTATAGTGTTTAAATTGTGAATAATGGGTCTGACAGGTACATTACTTTCATACAGAACATTGTGTATTAACAGATCTGACAAATGGAATATCGTTAATATATGCTGCATTTAGATCGAATTGTATATGCCACAAAAACGTTACAATCTATTTTCAATGTATAACGTTTCATTTATGTACTGTGATCCATGCTCGGTTAGATCCCGCATCTTGTGTGATTTGTGTGCCTTTTAACATTTGTTACAAAATTATCTTAAATGCACTTGAACTCGTGAATTAATTTTACAATATCGACATTCGCATACCTAACAACGGCGTTCCTCTGCTTTCAGAGTAAAAATTGGTATAACGCGATCAATAAGGAAAGTGGTACAGTAAACTACAATTGAATTGAGGGTTCACCTTAACACAGTAATAATTATGATAAAAAAGAAAAAAATAGTAACGATGGATGACTTGGAAAGAAAATAATAGGTTTAGATTACCAATACTGCCATTCTGTCCTGAGAAATTATACATACTACAAACCCTCAGTTTCGTGGACAATTGTATGGATCAATGAACTAAGTTACGAGTGCTCAAAAACTAAATCTATACAAAGTCAAAAGCTACTGCCAAAGAGTGGAATGAATGAACAACTGCTAAACTAGAAAACACTGTAAAGTGATGCATATTATATGAAATGAAAAAAAAAAAACAAATGGGGAGTTAGTGAATGTAAGAAGGTGGACACTGCAGCGGCGATCCTCCTGTCCTACATGTTCTGCATACTAGAGCTGGCATCATTCGAGAATCATCTCGCAAATGAATAGTAGTCAGAATCTGAGCTAGATCATAGAAATGAGCATGGCCCTGATATAGTACCGTTTTAGACGTGTCAGACTAAACGATCTATACAAGCCAAATTCGTCTTCTGTAGGTATAAAAGGTTATGCCGTCAGTTTCCAAACATAATCTTTGGTAGAGAAATTACGCGGCATTTTAAAGCAATGTTAGCTATCGGATACTCAGAATTCCCATACTAAAGTAAGACGAAGAACAAATATGGACTGTACATTTAAATCTCCGATATCGAGTAAGAAGTAATAATCTATGACGAACACGAATGATGTTCAAATAAAATCTGCAAATATACACTTACAGAGAAGGGAGTGATAGTACTAAAGATAACTGTTTTAGTATAACCAAGCGGCTATAGAGAGAACGACTAATGTAAAGGACGTACTCTGGCAAAGAATCAAAGAAAAGATAACAAAACTGAATAGC
>JAECUM010034781.1:0-11925 GCA_016617855.1 Megalonaias nervosa
CAAAGACCTTAATTTGAAAATGCGTCAGCACGATAATGGCTATATGGTACCCTTTAAAAGGTAAATTTTAAAATTTTAAAGATACAGAATTGACCCCCAAAATACTCAATTACAACTATGGTCTTAAACTAAGTCACAGAAAAAAGCGAAGAATAACAAGTTTTGTCAAATTCAACCAAAAATTTATTTCACTATAATATAAAGTGAAAATATTAAAAGAACTTACAGTATTGAGAATTAAATCCCAAATAGTGCAAAAAGTTCTATCACGAGACTTAATGAAATAAAGTTCTAATTAAATTCCATTGGTGCTCGAAATAAGTTCCAGCGTTGATGTGCCTCTAGTCTTTAATGTACTAATGTGCTAGTAGCCGTAAGTGTGGTGATGTACTAACAGCCTTCCAATTAACCACAATAATATAATCCAAGATGCGCTTGCCTGAATTGAATATAATTCCATGTTAATGTTTCTGTCCAAGATTAGTATTTAAGAGCACGTTGTATTTTCAGTGAATAATAATTTAAATAAATAAATTCCACCCAAATGAAATGAACACAACAATAGACTGATTTATGCTTTAGATGTTATTGCAGGATTAATTTCTCTACTTTACAAGATTATAAGCCACTCCACCTGACCTAGGTCAAAATTAGCATTTTCTGGAAATACTATGATATAATGGAATTTTCCGGTCTAGAACATTCCATTTTGTTAAATAGTTTTTATTTTTTTGCAATATAAAATCTGTTACTACAATAAGGTATTTTGGGGAATGCCAATGTCCTGGACCCAGACCCGAATAAACTGGTTTACTCCTATTGATAATGATCCTAATGATTTAACCCACACTCCTATGGAAATATTAGCTATGTACTATTTGTGTACAAAATAAAAACAACACCAGTGTCTTTAGTCAGGTTCCACATGAACTTGATTTTGGACAATTAAACATAACACATAATGTTGGATGAAAAAACAATTAACAAACAATACAAATTAAATGTACATAACAACTCAAGAAGATAAACTCTTCTATCTAAAATCGCTGTATCTGCTAATTGCAGACAATTTACGGATTTCACTAAGCGCACGATTTTTTTAAAAATTGCTATTGACTCTAATGCATTTAGTCACATGTGGCTCAAATAAAGTCGTCAATGGAATTATTTGCATCGATCCTAGTAGAATGCATTCAAGACCACAATGCGCATAACTATAATTAAAAAAAAAAGATTATTCATTTCATATCATAGCCAACCAACCAAGAATATCGCTCTTCATCCGACCATTTATCGCAAAGGTTTTGCATAAAAGAATTAATCAACCACTAAACAAATATTGATACTGAAGGAATGGCATTAGAATACATTTCGTAAATCTAGTCACAAAAGTAGGCCAATGTTATGTAAATTAATTGTTATGTTACAACAAATGATTGATAACTTTGAAACTGCTGGCTTAATTAGTACCAGTCGGGTTTTCTTTGTAAAGCTCTCTCTCTCTCTCTCTCTCTCTCTCTCTCTACACACACACACACACACACACGCCCGGGTTGACCTGAGCGAGAAACTGGACCAACTAGTAGATCTCCGACATTCCGGGTAGCGGAGACCAACCGAGCGAGACATTTCATAATGGATCTTTCCTCAGAAATACTTTCGGACTATCGGCCGCTCTCTAGTAATTAATAAATTTATTTCGACTGACTTTTGTACGCGGATCGTACATAAATTCCCTCTTCTTTGACCCATAGCATTAAATCCTTCAGAACACTCGCTTTTTTAGTAGTCATCTATCAGAGCAGATTACATTTTGATTTTGTTGTTAAGGTCAGTTTACCGTGTGTTTTTAGCTAAAATATCCAGTATAATGTAATGATTTTCAAGTTTAGTCGCGAATCTTTACGAATGTGGTTCTTCATGTTATTCATTTGATTTCTACGGTCACATTTTCGCCAGCATATTGGTCAGCTCAGGATTTGTACGTCAGGAGATAAGTAGCATTTTTAGTATAACACGGTTATTTTTCTAACTATTTTTTTTTATGTTAAATCTTACTCATGTCGTTAACCTCCGGAACGTTCTATTATCAGGCATATATTGGCGGTATGGACGTCGTTTGTCTCTGAATTTTATTTTTTAGGTACACGGTATTCAACAATTGGAATTTATTAAAATATGCCATTCGGACGTTCCTTTTATGGTGCCTCAATAAGTACGTGAGGTTAAAGGGGTGCGTCCCTTTGTGGTTCTAGTTGTGTACCCCCAAAAAGTGCTTATGTAGAGAATCCTGTATTTAGTCGACAGCTCTGTCAATATTTTCCTCTTGTAGCCCCTTTTTTGAGATACCACTTGAGTTCTAGTCATTCTTTCTAAACCCTTTGATTGGAACAGATGCGCTTGATACGAACGCAGTCACCAATTTTTTTTTTGATTAAATATGCTTGGGGTGGCAACAGGTTTGCAGCAGATACCAATGAAAATCAGTTCGTTTGCAGTTAAGGCTGGTTGCCACGTTTCCGTCACGAAGTGTAGACTGGGCATCCAAGAAGACAGTTGAACATATTGATGACAGTGTTATAAATTGAAAATCGATTCCTTGGCAGCGAGGTTGGTTGCTATGTTCCCGTCACAAAGTTTGGACTGGGTATCTAAGCAAATATTTGAATTGACAGATGATTATGATATAAATTTAATAGTAGGATGAAAGTTAGTTTCAATTTTTGTTTTTAAGAAAGGAAAAACAAACTGTTTTAAGTTATATCCCGTTTTCGAGGGGTCTATGGGATGTCTGGTTCAGGTGTTTTGTTTTAGCCTCCCAATGAAAATAATGTTATACGGCGGTGACAATTTAGTAACCAATGCTGCCTCATTTTGTAAAGATAATGTTGCTCGTTTAGCACAAAGCTGTCCTACATCCATGGGCGCCCGCAGCATGGGTCAAGGGGGAGGGGATCACGTGACCCCCCACCCCCCGGAAATCATACTGCATATATATATATATATGCTTCTTATACTAACTCTCCCGGCCGTGACTCCTGCGGGCGCCCATGCCTACATTAAAACATGACCCTAAAGCTTAACAAGATAGTCAGCTGTAGAGGAAGGGTCGAGGCGACTATCCAATGCGTCCATGCAAACTTCAATATCTTCCACGTGTTGAATGCCAGGCGCTTAGCTAGACAATTTTTCGTCATACGCAAGTGTAGAATGACGAAAGCATTCCCCTTCGTCGCGTTGCGAACGACACAGAAAGTTGTTGTGTATATTCAATGTAAACACTGGTCGTGAAATCACTCACTGATTGTTCTCATGTCAAGGTTGATTGCAATATTAACAAATCATTAAAATAATTGGTTTGAAATGCATTATTTTTTTATTGTCAAAATTTTCGTACGCAGCTGCGTATCTGCCAATAGGCAACTACGCGCCTGGATGATGGTGCAGACAAGTGAACACATTATTAATGTAGAGAGTATGTAGAGAGTGTGTCCAGAAAGGATGGTCTTGCGTGTTTAGTTTATGTAGTGTCTTGGATGTGGGAAAGAAGTTTTCTATAAAATGTATATAATGAAGGTAACTATATCTGGATTTTGTCCTGCATGATGATTAAAGCCCAATATGATTACTTTCTCGCCTAAAAAAATTTTGAGAAGCAGATAAAACTTATCTAGCATGTGGTCAACTGGAAGAAGGTTGGCCAATATAGTGTAATCTGTGTGTTCTGCATTATACATGTTTTTAAGTGTGTGAATTTTAACATAGCATGTTCTGAGCTGGGTGATCATCGAATTTCATGCAAAATTTACCGTCTGATAATTGTCTATCAGCCTCAGCGAAGTAACTTGATGCAATCATGACCACACCACTTGTCCACTTGTTGGCTGGCTTGATGAAAATATCACCACTTTCAACGACTGTCTTTCTTGAGGAGTCACTTTGTCCTCGTTAGATTGACTTTGTGTGAATCGATATCACTTGCCACTGCTAACAAGAAAGCCTCCAGAACATGAATGTTGCAAAGGATGGACTAAATTGACTCTTGGAGATAAACCTTTGAGGTTGATTATCATGTTCAGTGTTCGATTCACAAGCTGGATCATTGAATTTTGTTTTTGGTCTCATTCTGCAAGCGAAATTCTAAAAACTTCTTTCAACTCAGTCACATTGAAGAGTTTGGATCCTTGACAAAACATGCGGCCGCTTGAAAGGAGACTTGCGTCAAAGTCTGACAACTTTCACGATAACAGATTTACGATATTACTAGTCTACGAACAGGGGTGGATGATCTCTGATGGAATGTTGTAGTCAGACCCGGCTTGCTGCGTGTGCAAAGTGCGCGATGCACTCAGGCGCCTTTTCATTTCCTGTTCGTTTTATTCGCAATTTATTCGAAGGAAAAAAAATTTGGAAAGGCGCCAAAACATTCATCGCACACACAAGAAAAACACCACGTGCCGGGCCTGGTTGTAGTCAATTTATTAGTCTTATCAATTTAAAATGGAATACTCTGAAGTAGGACTTTTTTCATTCCACTGGAGAATTTATTACTAAATTTCTCTAGAAGTTCTTTAGACGGCATTCCCAAAAGTTAAAATATTTCTATATAGTTAGTGAAAATGTAAAGATCAAAATTTTCACCAAGAAGTTTGGTTTGGACTTTAAAAGCTTAATTCCAATACCCTAACTATATGATCCGATTTGGATTTTAAGAATTAAAAAAGTTTAACAATGCAATTTGTAGAATTCTGCATCTTGTGGAAGAATTTTGAGATTTCTCCAGCCTAAACGGGCGAGGCAATAATGTTTAAACCCAAAGACTTAGACGGATGAGACATTGATGTTTAAACACAAAGACACAATCTTATTAGTTCTGTAGTGCATCTGGTTGTTCAAGTGATGATCAGCCTAATTTTGTTTTCTTCTAACGGATCTATGTGTGGAAAAGAGGGATTTATGACCCATATGAAAAGAAGAGGTCAGAATATATGAGCAAATATATAACAAAAAATAAAATAATAAACATGAAGTTAAGCAAAACAAATATGAAGACTGAAGACTCTTACAAGGTGGGACCATGCAAAAAAGAAACACTGAACATGACATACAGCATTGGAGTTCTGATTATCAGTGAAGGTAAATCATTCCCTATACAATACAGGCTGTGGCACTGAGTTTTGTAAATGAAAATGACATCAACACAACCAACCATCTAATATTTAAAAGGCGCTAAATTTCTCCGCAGTTCGTGTTAAAGCGGTCATGGAATACAAACCAGTAGCATACAAATAATGTATATTGATACTAAGATTAGCAACGGTACTAACTGAAGTCCACCATGTCGAGCTAGGCAATATCTTCCTATGAAAGGGACAAAAAAGAAAGGAAACTAACATTTAACATGCAGGTGATGAGAGGGAAAAGTATTTACATTATGATACAAAACTACCTGACTATATGAGAGAGAGAGAGAGAGAGAGAGAGAGAGAGAGAGAGAGAGAGAGAGAGAGAGAGAGATGAACGCAATCAACAAAAAAGGAAACTACGTCTCCTTGAGAGATAGATTAATAAAAAGCAATAACATATACCAAAAATTGTCAAAGGTAATCAAAACAAAAACAGTCAAAGTATACGAGAGTAGCAAGGACAAAGGTCATTGCTTAGAAAAAGAAAGGACTGGCGCGCTGGATGAATGGTAGGTCTCCTTGTGAGCCCTAATAATAATAATAATAATAATAATAATGATAATATAGAAGAAGTAGGTTCTGGGTTTTTTACTGGTAGGATTAGAGACCAAATTATCATAGAACGAGTGTAATATTGTGTCTCTACGTGAGGATAGAGATAACAAAGCAGCTGCAATGAGGAATCTGGATTTTGTCGTTAAGATCAAATTCCCGTGTGTTCTTAACACAGAATCCTATATTTTTCGTTTCGGCTGTTCTCTGATTTGTTCCACCCTGGGTTGAACTCGATTGGTAGCATCTCAAAGGAATCAACATAACATCTGGCAGAATTATAACCTGGCCACGCTCTGCTAGATATTTTTTCGTTTTCTGAACACAACAACTTCTTCAACAGAACACTTTTTGGCAGACTGGGAGATCAGTGACAGTGTTGCTATAGCACGCCTAACCTTTTTGATTCGGAAGTGAGTGTAGTCTGTACAATATGAGCTAGGAGATTCTGAAGTCAGCTGTACGCAACCATCGGAATTTCTTAAAATATGTCGTTTCAAGCGTGTTCGGAGTATCCGCATTACATTTAGTGCACTTGGATGCAACGTAACAACTTATTTATTTTTAAACCAATTTCTCCTATACATGTCTTGTCATCATGTATGTAGGCCTATAAACAGGAAACTGTCCTTCAAATGCAGACAACTCTGTTTCGAAACATATTCACTCAAGCTGGGAACACTCTATGGAACAAAAACCCACCATCTGTCAGACAAGTGAATTCGATAGATTTCTTTTAAATTATATGTACAGTTAATTCTTGATAATTGTCAGATATGAATAAATACTAGATTATAAGCCGTGGTTGCCTTTTTTTCATATTTACTTGTCAGTACTTCTTCATTTTGGCTGCTTGCCAACTAAACTATTTATATGTACTGAGTACATGAATTGAATTGATATGGCTACTTTCTTGATTAACCTGAAGTGACAAGGTGACCAACGTCCTAAAGTCATTGCTCAAAGAGTATATGCTGATTTTATGTTCGTGTAAGCTTGTGAGAGGATGCTAAAATCACTGTTACGTTGTGTGAGAAAATTTGCTAACAATTCCTGCTGCACGTTTATAAATGTCTTCTGATAGAATTCGTAATTCAAAGTACTTCGGGTAATGTCAATACGTGTTATATAATATTACGACTTTAGACCGATTCTGAAACAAAGAAACTACCTGTCTGTGAATGAGCCATTGCGTTACGGTCGAATTCGCGGTTATTTCCTTTGAAGAACGTTGCCGCCGGGTGAAAAACTCTGTTTGTTTTGCAATCAGCAGTGATGTCACCGGTCGGTTTAGGCTTAGAAACCGGAAACCCGACATTATAACACATCAGTGATACTACCCCAGGCAGTTTTCAAAGAGACCACCGGTATCCAATCAGAACTAAGATAGTCAAATTTTGGGGCTGGTTTCCCACGCAGCCAGACATTATTCTGTTACATTCATTGTGAACGGATCAGTGCATGTCTGGACATTGGCGAGAGCAGATCATATGGAAGTTGGAGAGACTAGACTGCGCTCCTAGTGCCCAAGTTGTGCGCTCGTTAAAAGGGCGGGAAGGGAGTTCTAGGAACTTCGGACGAGATTTGGAACAAGGCTTCTGAGGAAGCTTTCAGGGTGGAATAGGACGCCACCCGAAGATTAGAGAGAAGGAGACAAGGAGAGCAAGTGGAATTAGGCAGTTTTGTGCGAAGGTGCAGAGCCGGGAGACGGAACAAGGGTACCGGAAGTACCGACAAAGAGGCCGGGAGAACGGAAGCAAGGGTATCGGACGTACCGACAAGGAATAAAAGGCGGAAGTTACAGATGAGTAACATAAAAGGGACACGGGAAGGAAACATTCTCACCTTTAATTTCGCGTGATGAAATAATTGGCAATTTGGATAGGTCTTGTATTGGTTGGAAGCAATTGCATTGAAAATTTGTCCTGTAATTGTTGAATACCGTGATATAGTTTATTAACTTGTAATACCTTTCACCTTCTTATTTTATATTTTATATACCTAGACCGTCGGCTTTGCTAAATGGGGACTCTGAGTTATTTAGTCTTTTAATTGTTCGTCCTTCTCAAAGCAGACAGTGACTTTTATTCTATATGTATATCCTAGACCTTGGACATTCATCATATTATAGTAGGCAACTCCTCTGAGGGTGTCAAGGTCACATAGGTTAATCAGAACAAAGTGACTCAGATTTGCTTTTCCAAGAACATATCCTAGATTCAGCTTGCATAATATGGCTAAATTATGTAAATATATAATTTATCTAAGACAGTTAATCCAAACATACGTCGATTGAGGTTGATAATAACAAGTTCGGAGACATAACCAAACATGCAATCTTCAGCTGTGCGAAGTATTTTGCCCTTCTTGCGAGAATTATGTGTGCTGGGTTTGTCGTTTTGTACCAAGAAAATTCCAACATTATGATGAGAGCAAAGGTGGTTTCTTGACACTCTAAGCTCGAGCCATACATGCATTGAGTTGATACAGGAAAACTCCAATCAAACAGAATTCTCTGTCTAGGATATGTCCGAATTTTTGTTTATATTGATTGAAGCTTGAAATATCAAGAATAAATGCAGATGGAACAACTTCATACTTAACAATGATTTAAAATCAGTTTTCTTACACACTTCTCAAAAGGAAATAATGATTGAAAATTTACATCGGACTTGGTACCTGGTAACTTTTACGGTTTGGAAGATTCTTGCTTCTGCGCATGGATTGTACTAAATGTTTAAAACTATTGCTTACAATCAGCCTTTCAGTTAGAAATGAATGCATTAACTATCTACCTCTATGTTAGGCAGTAAGAGGGTACTTTGTACATCATACTAGAAAACATCACTGGCGAAAATGTAAATAAAGATATGATCTTGATGAAACAACAGTAATCTCCGATCTTATTACACCAATACTCGCTCGCTTTTGTCTATATGTTCATGTGGCTCATCAATAATAATATCAACGAAAAGATATCTGGTCTGTTAGACAATGCAACCCCCTATCCAAATCTTATGAAAACAAGTAGAACAATTTGTTCTATATGTCCCATATCGGCCAGATATAGAGGCCCTCGTCTGATTATATGATCCTTTCTATTTGGTCATAATAATTAAAAAATAAAACCACACAAGAATGTGTGGAAAGTATATTGACATATAATCTCTCTCTCTCTCTCTCTCTCTCTCTCTCTCTCTCTCTCTGTGCGTGTGTGTGTGTAATTCAAGTGTTATGAACTACATCCATATAGTTTAGGCAAAATCTTAAGGCTAGGTTTCACTTTAGATTCATCCTCCAAGACGGATAACACCGGCTACAATCTCGACATCTTCTTTGGATATATCAAGCACAAACGAATTTATTTACCTTTATTCAGTTGCGTACAATGGGTAAATGGTACATGGGGCGCCCAAACTGGTTTTGACGCCCGAAGACCGATGGCGCCCGTGGTTTTAGTGCCCCAATACCTCTGGCTCCCGGAGTAACCGCCACGTCCACCCCCCTCCCGCCCTCCTCCGTTAGTATTCTACTGTCTTTATTGCAGAATTCATCACAACTAATAAAGAAATAGTATTGAATTCAACGTTCAGTACTCTCTCCCCGGCCATACCCACCACGTCACATACACAAAAGAAAATAAAACCAAATCTAAGCACCATTATTATTAAGTATATCCATTTTGCGCTGTTATGGCCTTTGCATAATACAATAACGTGACTTGTATTAGTAGGACCCCACGAGACAACGTACACCTTATATATCAAAATAAAGTATTCATTCCTGCGCCTAATGGCATTGATATG
This sequence comes from Megalonaias nervosa, assembly GCA_016617855.1. Taxonomy (NCBI): domain Eukaryota; kingdom Metazoa; phylum Mollusca; class Bivalvia; order Unionida; family Unionidae; genus Megalonaias; species Megalonaias nervosa. The sequence goes on from JAECUM010034781.1 coordinate 9,545, forward strand.
AGCACCCACCCTTGCACCTAAGTAGAATACACCATACTGCACTTTAGTAGTGCTAATTCCACTAGATAATTCAGTTAAGTATATTTTCAAAAAACCTTCGCATAAAATAGTCGATATAAGAGTGTTTACTTTTGACCATATTTGAATTTATTGATCCCTATATCAATGATCTGCACATAAATGTTTGATAGCACTGGGATAAAAGCGTCATTAAATGCTTTCAAAAACGCGCGTTGTCATCATAAAATTGAGAAGAAAAGCAAATAATATCAATAAAATATAAAATACATCGAATTCTTTATTTTCATAGTTATAGCATGATTTAGTGCCAAAGCACATTAGTCTCTGAATTGACATAAACCGTAAAATTATCCACGTTATATTTTTTTTCAAATATCCAAGACGTAATGTGGTTCTAATATGGCTATTATGAAGTTTGTTTAATTAACTCACGGGGCCCCGAGTGGCCGAGTTTTCTAAAGCGCTCTCCGTTACGGATCACTGCCATCTCACCTCTGTCTGCGTGGGTTCGAGTCTAGGATTCGGCGAATGTGGATATGTGAGAAAGCTTGCCAGTAGCTTCTCGTGGGTCGGTGGTTCTTTCCGGGGATTTCCCGGTTTCTTCCTCCACCATTAATACTGGCCGCCATGTATAGCCTATCGTGTGCTGAAAAATGGCGTTAAGCCCCACAACAACAACAACAACATAATTAACTCACTTATGGATGTTGGCGTGCGTGAATATGCACTTTGATAAAAAACAAACAGATGACGCAAATTAATGCAGCAATATAATGATTAAAATAGCACCACTCAATATATAATGTCCTACATTCCTATTGGAGAAATATTTCAAATATGAATTTAAAAATAATAAAACAATTTTTATTTACGTGTTTTCATAAGAAACTAAAATTGAAAGATAAAAATAACACCTTTTCTTCCTTCGAAAGACATAAAAGCAAAACTCGGCAGTTAATAACGAAGTAGATTAAAAATTGATCCTTTACTTGCTTGGTGAGACAGAAAAGTAAAACTTGCCAATTAGTAACGAAGTAGATCTAAGCCAAAATTTAACAATATGTGAGATTTACCATTTGATCCATACATCTCCGCTCAAGTAATAAAGAAATATTCTATTCATTATTTAAACCTGTGCTTCGTTTCTTGTGATCTTTCTATGAGGAAATCTCAGTCCGAATCACCGAACTTCTTACCTAAGCCAACAGAGGGATATGCTGACGCTACATAATTTTGCTAATTAGGTGGGATGTCCATTTGTTAGAATGCTAATTAGGTGGGATCTTCATTTGTTAGAATGACCGTTAAGAATTTTTAAAGTAATATCGTCACACATTTTGAGCTGAGAGTGAAAATTACTTAAATAAATATCTCATTTATGTTAGATATCTCGTGTATTATATCATATATCTAATTGATAAAGATATGTTTTTCATATGTCATAGTTAATAAATACAAGATAATATATTATATATAATATATTATTTAATATTCCAGATATCATATATAACTTATTCAGACAATGTATATTGTAAATTACATTAGATATCTTCAGTGCAGTGAAGACGTCTTTAATGTTTAAAATATCTTACACATTGACTAAGCTGTCTTGTCTAAATGTATATATTACAACTCTTTCAAGAAAGAAGATGTCTTTTCAATACATAAATTATCTCATGCAACAATTATGATATCTATTTTGTTATATATCTCATGGTATAAATACAATATTACCTAAAAATTCTGTATGTAAGATATCCTTTTGCAGATTTCTAAACGATCCAAATGGCGATTGCTGGACAATAGAACCAGTTTCAAGCGATGGACCATACGACCAGATTAAAACTGATTTAATTCAGTTAAGCCAGACAGTAATTTTTAAAATTTAAAATATCGTATACCTATGGGAAAAAATATCTAGACATTTACTTAGAAAAAAACTCCATATCCTGATTTTCTTTAACATTGACATGCAGAACCACTCAGTAAAAACAAAAATACCTCCATGTCTGGTGTTTTGATTGAAAAGCAGAACAAACTTATATTTTTAAAAGAAGCAAAATACTAAAACTACTTGGACTATATTATACATTTCAGCTGCCTTAGACACTAATATGCCAGACACTAATATGATATTTTTTACCAAATGTAAATAATGGCACAACCAGATTAATATGTACGACTAGACTGCATTAGTAACTGTCATGCCACTAAGCATTACTATTCACATGTTATATTCACGACTTGACTCCCATTAGACACAGACAATAAAAGCATTAGATTAAAAAGAAATGATAGGAGCAATAAAGCCGCCCATATATATATATATATATATATATATATATATATATATATATATA
>JAECUM010034782.1:0-27358 GCA_016617855.1 Megalonaias nervosa
TATATATATATATATATATATATATATATATAACGATATAACGTCTTGGCTGAGGAAGTATAAAACGCAAAGAGAGGTGATAGACACAATACTTTTCAGGGAAATCTCCAAAAGCGTGAAAGCTTGAACATATCGAGTTTACAAATTTGAAGACATGAAGGGCGAGGTTATAGATGGGATTGTATGTTAAGAACGGTTATATACATACGGAAAACATGATGGTATATACCAAGTTGAACAGAGTGTGGGACCTAACGAATATATGATTAAATGTACGTATTTGTTGGGATCCAGCAGAAGACAAAATTCCATTGAAAGCATTGATTTGCCAGACTTACACCTCTCCATCAGAGATAACTGACGAAGGGTGTGCATATGGAAGCAACACACGAAAACTTTGATTTGTTGTAAAGATAACGAGTTTCTAGAATGCTACAGATGCGGAAGAATCTAGCTCTTTGGAATATGTGTCAACACATGCACGGCATTGGATATTCGAATTAATATTAGTTGTGACAAAGAGAGTAAACCCAGAAACATCGAATTGAAGTCCCCTCCTTCATCTAAAACTGTTCAAAACAAAAACGTGATGGCTAAATGACTAAAATATGTAAACAATATCGTAGCTGGATAATAAATGACACCACTGAAGAAATGAGAAAATATTAACATTGAAAACTATAATTTTTGTTTTCACTACACTTAAATTATATATGAAAACAACAAATGCAATTTACAAGATTCAAGCTGGTAAACTAAATTTTCAATAATACAAATGGCAATGAAAATCGCATTGACGTTGATGCAATAATGATGACATTTGAACATGTATAACATTGTTTTTAAAGACTCTATACAGCCGATTCACATTAGCAATCAATCGGCTGTGTATTTTGTGAGACAATCTTTTACCATGTACAATTTTAATACATCAATATTTGCTTCAATCACGAAAAGAATCACAACAAAATGAATCAAAATCGTGTGATATTGCAGATATTTTACACCTTCTGGATCAGTTAAAAACCATTACACCATTCACAGACATAGACACCATGTTACTTTTATAGGCCCTACAAAAACGGCGACCACATTAGCAATAATACTAAATTAATAAAGGGGATTTGGATGGTTTTTTTTTAATCTTGAAATTAACATTTATCCCAATCAATAGGTTGACATGGACTGAAATACGTTTCGTGAGTTTTTGGCAGAATTAGGTGTATTCGAGACTTAATACGACGTCCAATTCAAATAAAAGATCAGTCTTACATACAGTTTTTATCCATGTATATGTTAAACCTTTGCAGCTTTGGATTACAACTTTAAGATCGATTTTACCTTGAAATAGTTGTGAACAACAAACGTGCTGCTAACTGATCGGATTTTAAAATCAACTCACTGTATGCGACGAGTATTAGGGTGGAACAGATATTATGTGGAAAGAGAACAACTTTTTAACAATTGGACGAAAATTGAAATATGAATTTAGAAAGGATGTAAAAAATATAGCGGTGGCAGAATAAAAATGTGCTAGTCATAAAGACAACAAAACAGCTATGGTCACAGCAGAAGTTATGATTTTAATTGCAATAACTAACTATCAGCCATTGACAGAAAGCAAACAATTCGACACGGCGTCACAGAAGAGTACCAGAGAAAAACATAAAAGATCTTTGAAAACATATCTAAGACACTGGATAACTTGAATGAAAGATTAAAAGAATACGTTGAGTAACTCAGTACTTGAATAAACTGGGCGATGATAGCTCACAGTGGTGAACGGTATGACTCAAATGATCCATTTTCTTAAGGCAAAACGTTAAGAAAAACAAACAATGCAACCTGAACTTGATTATTTCTAATGGCATTCCGATTGTCAGGTAAAATGCGAGTATATTTTACAGTAATAGGTGTTGATGCGAATGTTGCTTGCAAGTTGTTTTTGGTCACAGAAGTAAAATGTCGTCATAAAGTAAATACATGAATAATATCTAGTAGGAAAATATAATTTATTATTTAAACGGATCATAAATACAACGAGCAACATTTTACAGATAGTAATACCAAAGCTAACTATAAGAATATTCATTGTGCTGAGTAGTTTTTCATGTTATTTGGTGTGAAGGCGAAACAAAACGGGTGGACAGCTTACGAAGCGCGCTTCCATATTACATGGAAAACAATGATCTTTAAAAGTTATATGACTGCGACATTTTCACGTTATACACAGATTTGTGGTAATATATTTCAATTAGAATGAACATCCTTAATGAAGTTGAAATTACTACAAACTTGAAAAGGTTGAGATAAATTTCAGATAGGAACTGGCAATGTACAAAATATTGGTAGTAAAGTGAAGCTACGGAGTTTGAAAGTACATCAGAATACCACTCGATTTCCAGTTATTAATTGGCCATTGGCCACTGTAAGCTTGTTTCTTTTTACTTCAGAAATTCAGGTTCAACATTACAGTTGCAAAGGCCTGTGAAGTGATGATAGAAGGCGGAAACCAAAGTTGCGAGCAATAAAATATTTGCCTAATGCATGATACCTTTGAATCAGCTGTGCCTTTCATTCATGCAAGGTACCGAAATGCAGTTGCTTTCATCTATAAATATATCCCACTGGAGAAAATTATCGACATAACAGTTATAACAACTTGCACAAATCTCACCTTTAATTCTTCCAGGTAAATTTAAAGTAATTTTTATACAGTGCAGAAAGAGTAAAGAAATCGACTCATAAGAAATTTCAGCAAGAAAAGATGGTCTGTCTAAATGGTTTATTCCTAGGTTTGTAAATTGATACCATAGTTCGCAACAGAAACTTGAAAGATCACAAAACATATAAAAATTAATAATGTCAGTGTCAACACATTGTATAATTCCAATCTTTCCATATAGTTTTGTTTTAGACGTACACACAATAATAGATTATATATTTCAAATCAATAGTAAAGACAACGTATGTGCTCAAAGAGTTACGTCACATGATTAGGGTAGCATTTAAAACAGTCATCTAAAATCAATTACATTTTAAAGAAGTGCACCAAAAGGAATCTTATAAGACGTTAATTCAGAATGATGAATGTCACAGTTCCATAAGATATATTATTATTATTAAATAAGTGATTAAAGCTTAGATTGTATGTGACACCGAACACAAAAAGCAATGAAAAAGCGCATAAAGAGAACTATACCATTCCTGACGAAATGAAAGGAGAAATTGTAAACCCATTGGAACAGAGCAAAAGGAAGTAACTTTAAATGCGTTTAAAGTTTAGATTTGACCATAGATTGCCCACTTCTCTTTAAGGTAATATTCTTATGTTGTCCAATAATTATTAAAAAACACGTTTTTCGTCATTTACAGACAATGCTACTTTCCTTATTTTTATTGTTAAACATCTACTGATTGTAGGGGTTAGTAAATTCATCTGCTGATTATTTCCTTATGGATAAATAAGCAGTCGATATACAAGTGAAAGCTTAAATTGTTTTAGTTGCATAATTTCTGGTTCCTTTAAAATGTTTATTTTCATCTTTGTTTTTATATTTCTTGAATTAACAGAGTTTTAATCTCAACCAGCAAAACACATAATGTGTGTATCGGTTAGTACCTCTTTGAAAATGTCGGGCATATCTTTATTCATTTATTTAATCAAACACGATGTCCTTTGGGTAGTTTGCTGGTGACATGCCATTTGATATTCTCGTTCATATAGCTGCAAATGTTTTCTGTCCCAGAATGACTGCATAACGAACCTGTATCAATCATGATGAGCCAAGTTTTATAACCGTATTATCCTTTTGAGCTTTTCATTCGTAAAGTTCGTAAATCAGTTAATTGTTTGGACCTAAAAAATTCAATTTACTTTCATAAATTTAATTTAATTTTGTTTATCAGACTAACACCAAGTCTTCGTCCATAACTTTTCTAAGGTATTGGCATCCGTACTTAGCTTTAATATTGCTGTTTTTGTCATATTCTTCATCTGTCTACCGAATAACAACGTTATTCATTATTTAAAAAGGCTTTCTCGAAATCATTGTTAGCTTATATCTGTGACTGGTACCATGATCCGTGTCAGGTTTATGCCACGGCTTTTGTTACAACAAGACAACAATTTGTTTTTTAATATACATTTTTAAAGCTAACTGCACGTAAAGTATAGGGTTTCAATTTGATAGCATTATTGCTTTTTTTTTTAAATGTACACAATATTTTCGATACAGTCGGTTCGAAATCTTGCAATCATCAATTAATTTATTTTGCGAGGGAAAGAAATTATGTTTGTTTCATACATCTTTTTCATATGCTATAGTGTGGTCCAAACAGTAATCGTGAAGATGCAATGGAATCTCAAGATCAACTTATAAAATCCAATCAGTGTCACCATCATCGAGTATTTCAAACAGATTAACTTAATATACATATACTTTGTTCATATTTTTCACATTTTATTTGCCTACGCATAACGATTTGTTCTATCTAGGTATAAAATACTATTGGGTTTTGTCTCATCGAGGCTCCGTCATTATTTATTTTGTTCTTCATCGTCTTCGCATACTTTGCTGCTGGCTTTCAGAATGCCTATACAATAGCATACAAATTCTATCACGAATTCCGTTTTCAATGGTCAAAAATATTACGGAATCTGACAATAATTCTAAGTGAACACCTAATATCCTTTTGGAATGCAATATGAGCTAGTACACTAAAATAATGGCCAGGGTCACAATTATGCCTTGCCATTTCTAAATTCTTCAAATATGCCTAATTGAGTCATAGTATCATTTTTCACCAAATAGTCGTCATTTGTCAAATTGAGGTGTGACATAAATACTAGTAAGTATCATGTAACATATTTGATACGTTAAGTGAGGAGTAAAACCTTTCTCTAAGTTGTACAGTTGCTGCATTAAACCTTGCAAAGTTACTCATGTATTCGTACGAGTTAATGCTTTTGCTCAATTATGTGCATGTCCCTGCTGAATGAAATTTATTTCTCGTTCTTATTCGGTATGACTTTGACCTTTCCATCTGGGTCTTTCTTTCCATGCGTTTGGATTTTAAAAAATGACTCTTATAATAAGACAAGCAGAATGGATTGTGGGAATTTTTTATTGGCGGATTGAGATCTAATATCCAAATTACATTCCTTATAGCAACCTGTACATGCATGTTAAGAGATCTTGGTCCGCTTGACTTCGCGAGCTTTATCTTTACACATTTTTCTAAATGAATTGACTCAAGCTACAAGCAAATACCTTCATTTAAACGGACGTAGATGACAATACCCATTATATATCTGATTCTCTGCATAGCACTAGTAGGATTATGTGCATGTGGTGAATAGCATGGTTATTTCGTGTACAGTACAATGATAATATAGAAATCGAAATAATCAACCTTCAGGGATTTTTAATTAACGCTGATAATTTGAAATTTTACAAATAGTTTTCTTTCAGTTCATTATTTATAAATACTTTTTCTGTTCTTTAAACAAAAAGGATGATGCATTTCTTGCATATATATGACAACATATCAAAAGTAAACAAAACCAAACTCGTTTAGAGCGCAATCTCTAAGAATATACTTATTATACTTATGAGCAACTGGTAACCTGTGACTTCGAAATTAATTTGGAAACAGTCTCCTCCAGGAATCTCAAATAAAGTCAACATTATAGCAAGCAGAAGTTTCCCTTGCTTTTAGTCCGTCTCCTCCCTGTATAATCAGTACCTAAATGAGCTCCACCCCAGCGCATTCCCTCGCTAACAGGAATGGGCATTTAATTCCTTCAAACATTTTTATACTTTTGTGCTTCATCCTGTCATATCGAAATAACTAGTGAAAATATAATGGGCATATATAAAATTAAGCTTCTGTCATAAGTAAAATGGATTGTAAATACCGACTATCAAGTAAGTTTTGAATCCATTACTGACAGTTGAGAGGTGACGACTGAAAACGTTACACAAACATGTTGTGGTAATTTAACCATTAATTTCATAAATGTGTATGCAAATATAAAATTACATATCATCCTTCTTTCTTAACATATATCCATATACATGTATCACAAATGCAAATGGTGTATCTTCTTCACTATAAATGTACCGTTTTCTGCATGAAAACTTAAACAGACAATATGACAATATACTGTACCTGTATATAATTAATTGTTTTAGTGGCCTAGGGAGGCAATTTTCAGTTAGATAATCTGGTATAATTTGAAGATAAAATCGTAAAGAATTACAAGTATTGCATGACAGAAATCAGTTACACATTGGTAAATATCAGTCTGTACTTCGCCGGATTAGATGGGCATCGATTGGAATCCAATTTGAGTAAAACTGCTCGATTCCTTATGAGTATGCTTCTGAATCAAATATAACTAGATCAGAACTAAGTTATTAGACCGTCCATCTCTCAGCATGTGGAGGACACAGAGAAAAATCCCTATTCTATCAACTTGACCTATTGGAACAACTCAAAAGTAAAACGGCTCCATTTAGTGTGTATTCTAAAGACTACATATTCTATCCGTATTTTCTGGCACACGAATTTTGGTAAGTGGTTTTATCGCAAATACTGTTGAACATCTGACAAACTAATTTTGTGAAGTACTGTTTTCTTAATTGGCTGCTAAGAGTTATGCGATTTGTGACGATATCTATCGACAGGATGGCTAAAGTACTCAGAAAGAAGGCTTGTGTACGCTCGATTTATTGCTGGTTGCTGGTCTTTATTATGATATTGATGAATGAAAGTTTGTCATAGCCGAGGAAGGAAGTGGATCAAGACTAAATGAATATAATGATTTATGATAATTAAATAATTAAACACCACTCCTTCCCCGTCCATAGGAAAAATGCATGTAATTCGGCTGAAAAGGAAGGAAAATAAGGCACAAATCAGTTTCTTTTTAGATTTGCCTTAGATACAAGAAAGCTCGCCTGTACGCTATAACGTTAACTGATGTTGATTTGCTACCCCCAATTTGCTCTTGAATAAAATCTACGGAGCATAACACCCAACATCCACAATATTTGGAATCAAGAGAGGGGCTCATTTGAAGATTATCATAAACTTAAAATTACAAAAGTGCTGAATTTGTGTTATCTCGTTTCTTTAAACAGTAATGTTGTTATTTTGTAAAATAAGAAAAGAAAACCAATCGTTACTACAGTCTTTTGATGTACCACTATAGTAAAATTCAAAATGTCAATGTCTGGATTCACTATAATTCCATATTAATGTTCCAGTTCAAAATATTATTGAGTACTTTGTAATTCCAGTGAATAATAATTTGAAAAAAGAAATCCACCCAAATTAAAACTGAACTCAATATTAAGACTGATTTTGCTTCAAGATGTTAAGGCAAGAATGAGCAATGTTTCAAGTAAACAACATTACATAATAAGCAAAGACACAATAATAGAGCCAAGATGTAGGTCACCATCATCTCTAAAACATTATTTCTCAAACGTTTAACATTTCAATTGAAACATCATGTCCTGGACTCAGGTTCAAATAAACATGTTTACCTCCAAATATCACGATCTGAATATTTAATTCACAATGATCGAGAAATGTCAGCTATGTATTATGCTGTTTATAAAATAAATGTTACTGATGAGGTATATCATCAACTTGATCTTGCACAAAGTCAAGTACAAAATACAAATTTACATACCATATAATCATTAAGAAAAGCCAACATATAATACAAATTGAATACACATAACACAATACCGCCACGATTTTCGTTTTCAGATGTTTATATCTTAAACTACATTACGATTCAATTGCATGACATATGAGTCCCAGTAAAAGTTAAAAGTTTGGTCAGATATATAGTCCGTTATTTCATTCTTTAGCAAAATGTGTCAGCAGGTTCTGAACGGTAGTTAAATACCCTCAAAATATGCATAAAGGGTGTAAATATAAGACCCATATAGTACCAAGTCCAGATGCCAAATAACAAATGTGCAAAATAAATAAAGAACCACTTTATTAAGATCTGTTTATTTAAACTTCTACATAGACCTTCAGTCACTTGATTCTGTCCTTCCGTTTAAACTAACTCCTAAAATTATATTGTATCATGAATTTCATTTGGATTTATGTAACTGATTAAATATTACTACAGTTAATTGAGGATTATAACAGTGCTCTTTGCTTGAATAATGTTTGACTTTTTGATTTAGAACTTGCACTAATTGCTAGTCATGTTCCTGGAAGATGGCATTAGTTTGGATTTGGTAATTCTAAATATGTTCGCGTGATGGTGTGCAGTGAGATGAAATAATTCACAGAGAAAGATTTAAGTGTAACATTTCATGCATTGAATTGTATCGCATGGTATTTGCCTTATCCATCGAATGAATTCTATTAATATATGAATGTAAATTGTATCGATAATATTATTCAGATTGCAATTGTCTTGGAGTAACAACATCACGACTCTATGTAGCAGTGACGCTCTAAAGTGTTAACTTTATTCATTTCTTAGAGTGAGGAAGACAGTGTGAACCTATGGTCAAAGTTTTAGTTAATATGTTATTTCACTCATATGTAATGCTATTGGACCAACTGACCATTACGGCTGCATCAAAGAACCAGTCGAGCATTAAGACCGGACGTAGCATCAGGTCCATATACTCAAGTAATGGATAGTTCCGAGCTGTCAATCAAACTGGGCACATTGACCAATCAAAAGTAGGTATCGATTTCAATGCGTAGATACGCGTCGCTATCCACCATATTTGCTCACAAACATGAGACCACGCTTGATTACTCTCGTATTACATTGCACAGGAATGTGAAACATTACGCAGAAAGTTACTGAAAATATTTCAGAAAAATGGTTTACCGTTGTACTTGGGGCACATGAGATGCAGACTCTCATTATTATGAAAGGATTCAAGAGGGATTTTGTAAAAAAAAATCTCAAACGAAACACCAACATGGAAAAAATGTCTACGTTGGAAGTGACGCATTATTTATATTCATATTTGATACATAAATACACAAAACTGTTTTTAAATAATGATAGTATTTGCCGTGCTTGTGAAATTGTTGAATACAATTTTATGCTAATTGTATGCTTATAGTCAAATTGTATATCTTATTGTAGCCATAATGTTACATGGAATAGAGAAACTGTGTACACGTGTTGTTTATCTTTGTACTTTTATTACCTTGCTTTGTTTTTCTTTTAACAATTAAATTTGGAATATTGGAATCCTGCATCGTGCTTCATTAGTGCTGATTTTATAAAAAAAATTTAATTTGAGCATTGACTTGTAACTGGTGTCCAGTTGACAAAACACCACCCTAAACTTTAAATTCTGGATTGACCCCTTAATCCTATTCATATATATATATATAATTACAAAGTTGAATTTTGACATCAATTATTTCAGAATTTAAATTTAATTATTTTGAATACTGTTTTTATTATGGAAGGTTTTCAAAAAATATTTTAAGTTTATGAAGAGGTGAAACAGCTATAAAATATTTATTTTGGCTTTGTTAGACTTGGGGCTATAAATCAGCTATATTCTGCCGTTGATATATATTTTTGTCCTTTTGACTTCAAATAAAACTAATCTCTTACAAATTACTGATTTTAAACCACTTGCAAAATATTATAACATCAATATAGTAAATTAATACGAGCCAAAAAACTTAGCGAACAAAGGTCAAAGCGGATGCAAATATATCCCGTCAACGTGCATGTTGTTGCTTATTTCGATGTGCCATTATTATTTCCATATTTTGTAAGACATTATGATAAATGATCGTTTTAAATGGATCCGATATAACTTAAATTTACTGGATTATCAATGATTCCCTTATGAAAAGTTTCATCATTCCAGCTGAGGAGATGTGTTGCCGCTGCGTAAAGAACGTACATTTCCTTCAATCACTCAGGCAATTTGGTATAAAGTGTTTGTTTATTTATTTATTTAACTTTAATATCTGTTTAACTAAACATAATGAAATTATTAATTCTAGATTTAAAAATACTTGTTTTATATTTTTTGTGCCAATGGTACATCACGATATAAATGTAATGGGTATATAACGAAAGCTTTATTATAATTTATTTTTAAAAACGTACTTAAGCCATACTAGAAAATTTGATAATTGATAAGTATGCATAACTTTGCAAGAACAGAAACATTTTGTTATTTTGTTCTATTCTAGCAAAGTGTTATCATCTAGTTAGTTAGGATTATCATTCTTTCAAATCGATCGCTAGCAACATGTTGTAACTCATGACTTGAATTTCGCCATCGAAATACTAATTTCATGAATATATAATTGTGTGAAGCAATTCCATCTTTTGCATGATCTGAAAGAATCCTGCAGTCAGGTAAGAATGTTTCAGAAATATTGTCGAAAATATTTTCGAATGAATCTGTTGCTGATGCAACTGGATCCGCCATTTTCACGGCAGCTTGTGAGCCACAGCAACAGTAAATAAGTGGGCAGAGCTTATCGTTCAAAATCGGAACTGTCCATTGATCACAACTTACCGTTGTTATTAATGTTAGGCAGCTGCAGGTTGGGTTGGAGGTTTCAAATAAGCTCGCTGTTTTAGCTGAGTGTGCAACCTTTGTTTAACTATAATATACATATTAGAACTTAGAAACTGTAATTAAAGGTGACGATAGATAGGTAGATGGTAAGCACGTGAATTCATATTTAAGAGACCAGTATGTAAGTATGTAAGAATCAGGTGATAGTAGTTAGAACTCTCGATTTGTACAGCACGTCTGTGAGTTGTTAGATGTAGTGTGGAATAAATGAATATGTAAACTACGCGTGACCATTAATGTTTGTAAGAAGCAGTAGACGAAGAAAGGTAGTACCCTAACACCTTGACATCACCTTCTTCTCGTTTGAGAATATATTAATTTAAATCATTCAGAAAAGAGATGCCAGCTAACTTAGTGATATATTCAAAGAACAACTTCTTTGCAGTAAGTTCATTTTCAGAAACGAAATTGTTCTCCAAGTATGCATGTGAGATGTAGACACTTCGTAATCTGAGTTCCTACTTATTCTAATGTAGTATGAGGAGGTTTTCACTTTTCGTCCTTTTTGCACATTGAAGCGTTGAAAATAGAAATAAAGATACAACATCTTTACATACGTGATACTTCACTGTCTTTATGTCAGTCTGTCTCTGGCTATTGCACTTTATCTAAGCGTATGAATACAAGAGAAATTCGTCACAAAGTTTCTAAACGTGTTTCAATATCTGAGGCATGTCACTTCAGCTAATGTGAATGCAACTGATTCATTAGAAAATGTAGTTTTCCACCTTCCGCTAATACAAAATTGCACACTGATATGTGACGAATTTCAGTGATAATTCGTTGGAAATTCAAAGGCCCTTTGAATATTTGGCAGGCGCTTTAAATCATGTTGGTCTTCCAACGGCGTAAATGGATTATACCTTGATTGCTAGGAGTGGTAACAAAGCGAAAATTCATTTATCATCCTCGTAATTTCTAAAGAGAGAAAGCTGTAATATCAATCCCGTTGGTTGTCATTATGCTGGATTTAAACAATCTGAGAAAAAAAAATGGAGAAGAACAGATTTCGTGTAAAAGAGGCATCCAATAATTTGTGCTACTGACGCTTCCATGGATTTCACAAATGTTTACAAGTAATTTTATTTCCGAACTCTACTTTTCAAAATAAACTGTATGACCTTGAGACGGGCTGTAAATCTTTCATGGGCACAAGGTGGCCAAACTTGTGTTTGTGCATCATACTAATAAATTATGCTCTCTATCTCCCTCCATACACGCGTGAATACGTACCTACCTACTTACCTGCCTGCTTGCCTGCCTACCTACCTACCTACCTACCTACCTACATAGATACACACATACATACATACATACATAGATACATACATACATACATATACATACATACATATATGTGAAAGAATGAAAAGGAGGTTAAGATGTTTTATTCCCAACATTAAGTTAGGTTACACTGATGTCGTTTTGTGTAAATGTTGTTGTTGTTGTTGTTGTTGTGGGGCTTAACGCCATTTTTCAGCACACGATAGGCTATACATGGCGGCCAGTATTAATGGTGGAGGAAGAAACCGGGAAACCCCGGAAAGAACCACCGACCCACGAGAAGCTACTGGCAAGCTTTCTCACATATCCACATTCGCCGAATCTTAGACTCGAACCAACGCAGACAGAGGTGAGATGGCAGTGATCCGTAACGGACAGCGCTTTAGACCACTCGACCACTTGTGTAAATGTAAGTGACGAATTAAAACATGAACAAAATGGCATGTTAAACCAAACCGTGTTCTACATATTGACCTCATGGCCTCACCCAGGGATAACAGTGGTAAATCAATAAAGCAAGTATGTATAATGCATATCTCATAATCAAACTGATTGCCCATCATCACAAGATTTTTAACTGACGGCTTGATTAACATTGATTAGCAATATTAATGAAGAACACCGAATCTCATGTGCACTATCATATGAAACGAACAATTGTGAGAAAACAGACATCAACAGTGTCGTCATTCTCAGGAGGCAAACGATAATAATATGTATATCTGCAAAGGAACCATTCTATAATGCAAGGGTCTCAAACACGCGGTCCGTGGAGTTAATTCCTGCGGCCCAAAACGACACCCGGAATTTGTAAAATAATTAATAATGCAATTTTTTCACAGCCAGCCAGGTTTGATTAAACTTCAAGTGTTTACATCATTTATGTAGTATTTCCAACATTTCAACTAGCTATCTTTTGTATTAGCCCCGTTCGCTGTATGAAAAGGTTTCAGCGATGCGGTCCTCTGGCCAATGTACTAGTCTTCAAGTGGCCTTCGTTGTGATTTTTGTTTGAGACACTAGGTATAATGTGAGCGAGATATTTACTCACCTCCATGCGTTATCACTTGTCAGGAAGGTCACAATCTGAAACAGATAATCAAAAGAGATACTGGAGTGAAAACCTATGTTAACCAATGCTATTACTCCTCCTAATCGGATCCAACATTTAACACCATTGCAACATGATTGAATCTGGGTGGTATTTGATCTAGCGAAAACACTTTGTTTGTAGAATTTAAATGCTTTGATCGGATCAATATAGGAACGATATCATTTCCTTATATCCATTGTTGAACTTCCATGCGTGAGTAATGAAGACAATTAAGTGAATGAGTTGCTAATTTATAATGTATATGACAAATGAGTATGATTTCCTACTCATGCGTACAAAGTCCTAGAATTCTTTCTAAAATATCGATGTAGAAAACAGCGAAAAGCCAAGTATTCTTTCTAAAGTCTTTGATGTAGAACCTGGCATTCTTTCTACAATATTTGATGTAAAAAACGAAACTCCTAACATTTTTTTTCTAAACTCCTTGATATAAAAAACAACAAAAATCTTTTTTTCTAAAATCTTTGGTTACAAATAGTAATACGCCAATCATTCTTTCTAAAATCTAAGATGAAGAAAATTATTACAAGTCTAACATTCTTTCTTATATCTTTAATGTAGAAAACAATTAAAAGCCTAACATTCCATCGAGAATTTCTGATGTAGAAAAAGGCTAAAAGCCTAGTATTCTTTCTAAAACTTTTGATGTAGACAACAACGAAAAGCCTAATATTCTTTAATGCAGAAAACAACGACAAATCTGGCATTCTTTCTAAAATCTTTGGTTTGGAAAACAATGAAAAACCTAACATCCTTTCTAAAATGTTTCCTGCAGAAACCAACAAAAATCCAAGCATTCTTTCTAAAATCCCGTGTAAATATGAATATTGTGTATGTGTAAGTATGTATGGGTACATGTGTATGTGTGTATACTCACTCCCATCTATAAACTCATATTCTTGATTCCATTTCATTACTAATGTTGGCCTAGAAGTATTAACTTTAATTTTTTGATGTATACTTGTACAGCCCTTTTTTTAATTAAAGAACAAGCTTAAAACATTTGTGTAAAAAAGGGCCATATTGTTACGAGTCTATGCTCTTAAAATAAGTAACAGAAAATAAAGACAACAAACTTTGTTAAATTTAACAAATGATTTTTTCCCCTAGAATGCAAAGTGAAAATGAGAAGAACTTACGCAATTGCGAATTTGCGAATTAAATCCCAAAATAATCCAAGAATTAAAGACAAGTCCTCGTAATTTAAAGTCGTGAATAAAATTCAGTAAAAGTCCCGAAGATATCCAAAAATGAAGGCCATGACGTGTCTGTTAAAGCCTACGTAGTGCTGATGTTTCAAGAGTCTCTTTTTGAATCACAGAAATATCATTGCAGGTTTGAATTCAGTATATATTCCAGTGAATGTCTTTATCCAAGAATTTTATCAGAAAACATTTGTATTTCCAGAGAAAATAATCACTTGAATCCAATAATTTGAAGAAAATAAAATTCAGCCCAAACTGGTCACAACGTAATACAACTTGAAGGTACTAGATGTTAAAGCATGGCTGGTAAAATCCTCACAGTCACAAGATAACACAGTTCCCCACCTGACCCTAGGTCATGATTAGCATTTTCTAAAAACAACCAATACCTAATGGAAAATAACCTTGTAGAATGAATTAATGAGCCTTGTTCACAATAACCTGTAAAATTCACATATGAAACTCCAAAAACCCGACCCAAATCAACATATGTACTCCATCTTGTTTACCTGAATAATAATCCTGATATTAAGCTCATACACATAGAGAATAATGTAACAAAAGCATTTTAGAAAAGCATTTGGTCACTATTTGGGAATCTAATCGCAGAAGCTGTTGATGATTCCAAGTTATAATTTGATGTGGGAGACATTTATTTTTTCTTTCACTCTTGAATTGAGTCCCTATCAAGCACAAAGTATTATAAATCTTCCAATAGAGAATTGTTAAATTTCTAAATATGTGCTGTGTTTTTCTGTTTTTCGAAAATAAAGGGTTAGTAGGACAAGAGAATTGTCTGTACTATAACCTGGTTCTATAGAGGCATCATTTACCACTGTAAAATAATTGCTGATACTAGGAAGAAAGCTAACCTTGCGCGATTGGTGGTGTTATTCTTGCTCCGAGAGTATCTTTTGAAACCCTATTTCTTTCTCTCCATATATAATTTTATATTCACAATAAACATATTATTGGTTCATCGATGAACATTAACTGCCAACATTAACCATTTATCCCGTTTATTCTCAGGATCTATTACATTTGCCTTTGTATCTTTGAATAAGCACTTTCTTTCGTATGTCGTATAATGCAGCAAAGTTGGACAGAGAATGACAATGCAGTCAAAAAAAAAAAAGAGTTCTGCTTACAGTCTATATCAGTCTCTTTACAATTAGCCATTGAACAAATTATTATGTTTGAGGCTCTCAAAAGAACAGTTGTTCAAGCCTGAAACAAAATCGAGATTCTTTTAAATGTTTACTTGAGCATCTGAAGCAAAATGAAAATATTAATTTCGTAAGCATCTTGATTTCTTTTCAGTTGTTTTGAAAGCAAATACCTTATTGAACGTTAGGTAATTCAAGACTATGTCAATACTCTACTTCATTATGTGTACTTTTTAACTCCAGCCAGTGATCATCAATGTAACAAAAGTAACACGTTCCTTACAATATGCGAGTCTTTCTTGTTCACTAAAAAAGCTTTGCGGTGTTTGCACACTAATAATTTGCCTGTATCACATTCACCACTTAAATTGTACAGTATCAAAACACCCGTTTAATTGGAACATAGGAAAATCTAAAGAGAGTTTCATCAAAGTTGTTTTGCATGCTAATTTGATATATTCTGTCTGGTAATGTCCAGATTAGTTCAGAGCCATATGTAATATCATACTGAATTAATGTGGAAAAACGCAATGAAAACAGTCGAGAATGATGTTAGTGTAAATTGGTATTGCAAGCTTCTTTCCATACACAAAATTTGTATTGCTTTTGTACCGCTATGCTGAGAATTATCTGATCCTGATTGTGCTTTTCTCAGTTTATCATTCATGATGTCTTGTTCAAGAACCTATATCGTAACCGAAACAGTTTACTACAAGTATTTAGATGGTGTAGTCATTGAAACTAAAATGACATAGTAATGTCTTTCATAAGCTTTCAACCCACATTGTTTACAATTCATTGTTAGCACCACCTTTCATTTTCGTACCACACATAAAATCATCTCGATATAATCGTGATATTTGGACTAAGCTTCATGACTGGTGTCTATAAGGTTTGGTTTTAATATTTTGCATGATGTCCTCATTAGTCGGACTGGGATATTGGACCACTTGTGATATATTTTTCTCCTTGTTAGTACTTATGTATTTACTGTACGTAGACTGCTTTATGAATTATTGTCCTAAAAGACACACGATTCTTTCAAAAATACTACCTAAGTGGCTATTAAGTCTAAGTATGGATTAATCTGCTCTATTGCCATCAAATAACTTTAAAAGACAGTTGTCTCCTGTAAATGCTAGACTGTTAGTCATTGTTTCTTACAAATGCTAGACCGTTAGCTATTGTTCCTACAAACGCTAGACCGTTAGCTATTGTTTCTTATAAATGAAACACCGTTAGCTATTGCTTCCCGTAGTTGCTAGAATGTTAGATACTGTTTCCTAAAATAGCTAGAAAGTTATCTATTGTTTCCCATAAATGCTAGATCGTTAGCTATTGCTTCCAATAAATGATAGAAGGTTAGCTATTGTTTCATACAAAAGCTAGACAGTTAGATATTGTTTCCTATAAATGCTAGGCTATTAACTATTGTTTACTATAAATGCTAGACCGCTGGCTAGTGCTCCGCCAATCATGCTGGTTCTGTGTCCGTTTCTTTATTTAAGAGCAACACATTCACATATTGTTGCTAAACTTGTTTCACATCAATACTTCTTTGTGTCTCAGTCGAATTCTTAAGACACCTTTCCCTTCTTGTTGGCATTTACGTGTTTCTTTCAGACTGTATTTCAACGTGTTTTCTTCTCATCATTTCAAAACTCTATTTAAGAATATATGGCACTGACGGTCAGTACCATGAATACTCTTGGATCTATAATGAACAGTATGGCATTTGACTATATATTTAATGTTGCTTGTAAAAAAGGTGACTGAGAAAATGTTATTGTAAGGAACACCCAAATGCTGAAGATAGCTTTCACAAATGGTGGCTCCCATTCCTACTTGGCAATTTCTGTTTTTCGCAAACTTTAGATATAAAGATAAGTATGCACCCCATTGCTCCTAGGAATAGGTTATTCATCATGCCGTTCTTCCAGATGGTGTCATAAACTTTCTCCATGGCCGAAATTATAGATACAATATGTTCTGTCTTTATCAGAATGCCTCTAATAAATGTTTCTAATCAGACTAGATGGTCAATTGTGCTTCTCCAATGTCTAAATCAACATTTAAAGTCTGACAGTAGTGTGCCGGATTTACGATACATGAGGTGACTGTTAGAAATATTTGGCTGCATTGTTTTGCATGAATAGCTTGCTACTGCTATTGGGCGATAGTTGAATGGTTCGGTATGGCCGTTTGCTGTTTTGTTTTGGGTTTTTTTGAAAATGTTTTGTAGTGCATTGGGAGCTGTATCGGGGTAAGTGTTTCAAACCTGATATTGATAAAATCTGGTCCAGTTGATGTGTAATGGGCTTGATCGAGAGAATCCTGTTGTTTTTTGAAAATGATAAGTTTATTGTAATCTTTAGCGTAAGCAGCATCTTAAATTTTGATGGAACATTTTCTTCAAGGTTTTTGACACGACGCAAATTTTCAAAATAGTTCTTTTTTGTGAGTTTCTGAGAATGTTTCGGCCTATATATTCAAACGTTCTGGTTCATTGGATTTCTTTAAGTGTTTAATACAGTTACTTTACCTTTTCCCAGTGCATTTTCCGTACTATGTTCCATACTGAAAAACAATAATATAACCTTCAGACATAGGATCTCCATCTTTTCCTCCTGCTCTCTCTACTGGTACGACGAGCTTTATATCGGTATATACGGTTTTTATTCCCATTTTCGGAGTAGAATTTATTTTGTTTACCTTTCTTTTGTCTGATGATGTCTTCGAGAGCATCCTGAAGCCACAGTGTTTTTTACTCGTTTAGCGGTCGCTGTAGTTGTTGTGTATTGCATTCCCATGATCTTGGAGTATGCTAGTTAATAACTGTATCAGACTGACTACGTTATGGAAATGATACGTTGCCAAATTTGATTCGCAGAGGGGTTGAAAAGTTTTCCAATAAGCCTTCTTCAGTTTCTATATATTTGGTTCCGTCTTTTTAGGTTTGGTAGTATTACTTCATAAGTATATTCGAAAGTGATCACATCAACAGAGGTCTCAATTACTTCCCAAGGGAAGTCAATTAAAGAGTCATATTGCAGACGGACAGATCTAAGAGAGATTAAAATTCGCTAGCAGGATGCAGGTAGGTATATGACTTATCATTAGAAAGGAAACTATTGCGTTTTAAAATAAATTCTTATATTTTCTTTCCTTTCTAGTTAATATCATTGCAGCGACAAAGTGTACTGTGACCGTTTAAGTCGCCATGTATAACTAATTGTATCGGCAACTGTTCAATAAGATGGTCAAGATGAAATTGACTGATTGAAGTGATTGGAGAAGATATAAAGAGCAAGAGTTTTGTATAGAACCAAGAACAGCTATAGTCTATAATGTAGTATAGGGACTAATCTATGATCACGGAACACTCCTTCAGCATTCCTATCAATATTTTTGAACATTTATCGTAAGTTAGTAAATGGTGTACATTTACTATATCGTTTTCTTTTTAAAATGTCTCATGAAAGCATTGATACATTGTGTAATGATCTTTCAAGCAGAAGACATAATATCATTGTGTCAAACATAGCTAAGGAAAACCTTGGATGTACGGAAATTGTGAGGTCTGCTCTTTGGTTTCGATGCTCACTAGACTTCCAAATTTATTGAACATCTTTATCGTTTCGGACGTTTAGTAGATTATTTAGTTCTTTGTTTGGTTTCTAGCGAGTATTCACACTTAGGTCAACATTTTGTGGCCCTTTAAGTGTGACGAATCTAACGGGGTTTTTTCCTAACTGTGAGGGGTTTCTAATATGTCACACAGCTATATTGAACACTGAGGCCAGGGTTTCGCTGCTGTTTCTGTCAATTTTGGTGCAACAATCTTCTAGGAAATAATGTTGGATTTTTTATAGTCACACTGTTATATCGATTACTTGTGTTATCTGCTTCAGTTATAGTTTATGTAGCTGCTGTCCTGAAGTTTGGAGGCCTCATAACTGTGGACATGCTATCGCTCTTGAGCCAGGTAATGTCTGGCCTGGCTCAGTCAGAATATGCCGAAGGTTTCTTCTCCTGCCTAGTAGCGTTCGCGTATCAAGTAGATCTGTTGCTTCCACAAACTTTCTGGCCCCGGAAAAGCTCAAAATGTTTTCTACTGTTTAACCCATTAAGTTCCTCCACGTGCTACTAAGTAGGGCATTCTCTACAAAAAGAGAAGTGGTCTCCCTGGAATTTCTGGATTTTTCTCCTTGCATGATAGTCGGTCGTAGCCCTCGTGCTTACCTATGTTGTCTCTTGAAGCAATCTTTGCAGTCACCCTTTTTCTGGCAGCTAAAGCACCTTGTGGAAGTAGGAATAAAATAGTCAACTAGGATGTAGAAGAACCAGACTTTAACTGGTGCAGGTAAAGTGACACTGTTAGACGTGAATACGTATGTGCCTGGGGGAATTGACAAATCTTTCTGAGTAAAAAAGATTACCACAGTCAGTAAGCAATTGGCCCGAACTGGGCTTCTGAGAACTATTTCACTCTCCAATCAGACTTTAGAGATAATGACAAAAAGGGAAGAGTTTTGACACCTTAGGGTTCTCCTCAGTCTATTATATGATTAGAAATGGCGACCATTTGCTTTGACATGGAATAGTTTCTTCGTTCAAATCACACGTCCAATTATTCCAAATCCGTTTAAATATGGGTGTTCCGCTATTGACTGTTTATTTGGTATGTATTCCATTAATTGAAGACGATAATTCATCACCCGTAATGGACAATCCGCCACGTTACCCAACAAAGGGTTAGAGACTTATACTGACCTATTGTATTTCTCATGCTAGGACTACATATAATGATATGCTCAAGTAAAACAGAAACCTTAAATCAGCTGATTCTAGCCTAGGTCTTCAAAGGCCAAGTCTTTGTAAGGCTGCAAACATTGCAGTATATGTTTCCCTTGGTTGCAATGGTGATTTTAAAATAAAAATCGAGAGATATTTTGTTTCTACACTACGGTCTTAAACTAAGTAACAGAAAAGAGCAAAAACCAACAAGATTGTAAAATTCAACGAAAATGTTAAAAGGAACTTACAGTATTGTCAGTTAAATCCCAAATAGTCATTAAAGTTCTATTCAAATCCAAATGTATGAAGTTCCAGTTGAATTCCAAATAAATTGCCATATTGATTGTGTTAATGTGCCTACAATCTCGAATGTGCTAATGTGCCAGTGTCCTGTATTGTGCTGATGCGTTAATAGTCGTCTGATGTATGACAATAATGTAATCTAAAATGTCCTTGTCAGAATTCGCTAAAATTCCAGATTAATGTTCCAGTCCGAAAATAGTATTGAGTACTTTGTAATTCCAGTGAATAATAATTTTAATAAATAAATCCACCCAAATAAAAAACTGAAAACAACAATAATTGATTCTATTTCAGACCTTAAGGCAAAAATGAGTACGTTTTAAGGAAACAATAGTATGTACCCCTCTGCTTGACCTATGTCACAGTTACCCTTTTCTGGACCTACTCTCTCAACTTAATGGAATTTTCTAATGTTTCGAATGTCGAAATCAAGACTATAAACATATTTACCATTATTAATGATCTGAATATTTAATCCAAAATTATAGAGAAATAATTAGCGATGTATTATGTTGTTTATAAAATAAATGTTTCTGGTCAGGTACTCCATGAACTTGATTTTGGACAAGGTCAAGTACAAAATACAGATATACATAACATATACAATCATTAAGAGAAACCAACAAACAATACAAATTAAGTATACATAACACATTTGGAAACTGAAGCTGCAATAGGCATATTCCCTGAAGCTTGGCGTAACTTGTGGACTCATCATATAGGGCCTTTCTGACTATCCGTCTAGTTGTAGTGTGTTTCCTTGGCATGGAAGCAACCGAACATCTTCTGCTCAGCTACCTGAACTATCTTCTCAGCCGAAAAGAGACGCAATCTGTGACATGCAGGTGCGCGAACTCGGTGTGGGTCAATGGGTCTTATTCTTTACGCATTTGAGATTGAATTAGTAACATTTAGACAGGTCTTATTTTTAAGCCTTATGAAGAAATATAGCTTGTTATCTTATTCAAATGTCTTTGACCTTAAGCGTGCTATATATACAGAATGTATTCATAATGCTGGAACAAATAGCAGAAAGCCGATCCGGGAATATTTTAAACACCATCCATCACAACGTACTAATTTCCTTTGAGAAATTACCTACCAACCGAACTTGAAGGGATATAAAATTCCTCTATCTTGTGTTAATACTGTCAAATCCAATGAAAATAATATATATGAAGAACACAGAGCTTCAGGCTATCATTAATATTTGTAAGATTGCCTAGGCATGAATTAAATTTTAGGTACTTTTCTTAATAATGCGGAAGGAAACGAAAGTACTCATGACCTTTTGAACACTCATAATTGCCAGAATGTAATGTAGTCCTGGCTTTCATTTGATATAACTTCAACGACTGAGAAATTATTACTAACACTCGAACCAAATATTTCCGAATCTATCAATCATAAATATATGAAATTACCACTTCTGGTCGCTTTTGTCTGTGGCAAATGTTGTTACACATTTTAAAACACTTTTGTTTGTTTGAAGTTATGATCTAATGTTTAAATATGAAGTAAAATGTTCTGGTATTTTACTTGAAGGTTGTATGAATTTCTGGGTTTGTATCTAGGTATTATTGACCGAATCATTTGACCTGAATCGGCACAAAAAAAAACTTTTGTGGCCTGGATAAGCACAGGGAAAACTCGCTTGCTTTTGCCCCAGAGACCATTTCCGTGTTCTAAACCATTCATGTGCAAGGTTAAGTGGTAGACCGTGCATGGTCTCTGGTTTCTCTCAACATAAGAGACTACACTACATAAATATATGAGCCGTCGAAAACTCATTGGTTGAAGTTGATAAACATTATAGTGCTTATAGTGCAATTGGCGTAAAATTAAGCAAAACATTGAAACAAAACCCATCTTATCTATTTTGCATGTATATTGCCGAATTGATAAATGTTACGATGTTGAGGCTGACATTCCATTTTTTGCTGAATGTTTGGGAATTCGGCATTAGTTTTATAGACTTCTACTGGTCTTCGGAGCAACACACATTTTAATAATGTAATTCCAAACAAATGTATTACTACTAAACAGACTAAAAAGAAATTAAATTAAAATGTACTAAACAGACTAAAAAGAAATTAAATTAAAATGTACTAAAAAGACTAAAAAGAAATTAAATTAAAATGTACTAAAAAGACTAAAAAGAAATTAAATTAAAATGTAAAAATATATACTTCAAATAGACAGAAATTGCAAACTTCTCATGAACCTGATTTGTAACTTACCAGCTGACAAACGTATACTTTTCAGGAGTTGGATTTCCTTTAACAGTATTTTTATTTCTTGGAATCAAAACTTAACACATATTACAAACTTTAATACAGCTTCTGTGCGTATAACTTTGTTTTTAGTCTACTTGAAAACAGTGACAAGTATTTTTAAACTTTAAACAGTTAGAAGAAAACAGGAAAAGAATAAACTTATGAAAATTTTAAAACTTTTGATTATTCCAACATAGGAATAATACAAGTGTGTTTGTAAACCAATATATCACAACATTGGAAATTCTTCTTTTTAAAACAACCAGCAAAAGCTTTCAGAAAAGAAGCGGAGGGAGATGGATGAAAGCGATGATGATCTTGATGATTATAATGATGATGATAATACTGCTGGTTGCAATAGTAGGTGTCAATGAATAAGGAAAGAAAAGAATTAGAACTTTATATTTTTCGGGTCTGTTTGTCTTTCTTGGTCATTGGTTTTCTTGCATTTTGGACTGTATGAGATGCAAGAAAAATAGCAAACGAAAATAACATCCCGAAAATGTGTTTTTCACTCGAAAGTAGAACAAGATATTAAGATTTGTAAACATTAAGAAACTGACTTAAACGCAAAAAAAATAATAAATATTTATTCGCTATATAATTCAAAGTAATGGTCAAAAAGGTTATAATTAAACAGCTTTTTATGTTAAAAGAGATTGTCAGCTACATTAACCCAAAATAGGTTTTACTCACAGTGACATGCTAGTAATGACACTTTTTACGTTTATAGTCATATTTACTAATAAATCAAGCATATATCATGCATTCAACTAATTTTTAAGAATATTGTACCGACTGACCATTCATTTGTCTCAGGTATTAGCATAAATTTTAAGTAGCAACAGCTGTTGTACTTAAAACTGTATTAATGACCTCCATTTCGTTCATAATTGTGATATAGTGCTAGTTGTCATCCTCCGGACGAACAGTCGTGGGAGAGAAATGTTAACGGATGTCATGACATTAGTAATCCCTGGAGGTAGAAAGCTGGATGTCCTGATCGATTTGTCTATTGGAATATCACTAACACGCTTGATGTGATAGGTCAAATGTTTTTATTTAAGTAAACGACTGTTGAACCCAATTAACCCAAATTTGATTTATATATGTACTTAATGTACTTATTTATTTTATGTGAACAAATTTGCACAAAGACAATTCTGATTTTTTTACCTTTTTAAGATAAAGTTGTTAAATATACTATACGTAAATGAACAACAACCTTTACGTAAGATCATACGGCGGAAATCAACTCTTTTTGGTGGGTGTCGGTAGGTTTTGAAGAGTGGAAACTTCATCCAGTTACCTCGAGACTACAGGCGTCTCAATCCGAATTAACTTATTTATTTCAAAGTCGTTCGTTTCTAGCTGGGATTGTGTTTGGTGGTGTTATACTTAATTATTTAATATTTATACTCTCAACACGTCATGTAGTCCAGTAAAACCACATTATACAGCTGATGTAATCAAGTTAAAACAAATGTTAACAGGCTATTGTATAATATACCGAGGCAAAGTTTGAACCATTATCTCAGTATTTACTTGACCGGCTCATAAATTACCGTGTCTCTGTCAGCCCGTCTAGACTGAATGCTGAACAATTTCTCTAAGCAACAATATATGTCAGATCGTACACGTATCAGTCTGTACAAATCCATACTGATTTAAATTGAATTGTTATTTTATTAGCACATAGGAGGCCCATATTTCCTTTCCAATGCATTCCTGTTTGTCTGATTGATTTACGTTACTTTTATAACATAGATGAATAAAACAGTAGACGCAGATGTAACTAGATATACGAATTTCCTTTCATTATCAATCAGCATCCATCGGCGCATCACGATGAGCTATATACAAAGGAAAACACAGACCACGTCAGGGTATCACATTAAGAGGAGAATCGGTGGATCTATTTAGCATTGTTTGTCCACTTCAAACCTTTGCATTTCGTTAATATAAGGAGTTATAACTTGTCAACTGTCACTCTGAGTTCGTCTTGAGTTTTCATTATAACTTGTAAGAACTAAGTGATAACGGTAATGAACAAACGTTCTAATACCGATGACTCTTATCAAGAATATATCCTGTTCGACTTTTCGATCGTACGATTTTTACGTTGTTCGCAACGAAAGTCTCCAGTACGACAAACATCTGTATTCGTTAAGGTTTTTATGCAAAATTGTAGAATATTAAAATATCAGTGTTATTTCTCACACTGTTCAAGTCGATGTTAAAAGTGCTTGGAAATATTAATTTTGTGTAAAATATACCGTCGCACTGTTGAAACATCACAATAAGAATTTAGTTAAAATATGATGAAGGTAGTGATGGTATATCTTTTCTTGTCGGGTGATATGATGATGATATCTGGTAGCACTGTTGTTGGCAACAAGAATTTAAAAATGTCACTAGAAACCTGTAAACTAGGACATAACACTGCTATAAACACCATCTTGATTAAAAACGTCATCAAAAGACAGAAAATGAACCAAAAGATGATAATGTAGATGAGAAAATCTACATAACTAGGACAAAAATGGTGAGTCTTGTAAGCACATATTTACATTGTTTAACAGATAAGGATCATGAAACAAAAAATAAACAATCAATTATGATCATGACAATAACTGCAGGAAATGGTTTAAATTGCTGTTTTGAACAATAAGTTATTTACCTTTTTCTATGTTTTCACAGCTGATCAAAATTGTAAACAACAATACAACTAATCCTAGAATAAGAACAATGACATGATTATCCAAAAAAGAATCAGGCAATTTTGCGACTGCCTTTTCAGATATTTGAAGCAAACCTTTGGTCTGGTCAATGAATGACTGTGCTACATTTGCTACTTTCACTAATAATTTATACTCTTATACTTTTGTTTTACCGTTTACGAAATATGACACAGCTCCTTAATAATCGTGACAGTTGTCACACCTTCCTCTTTAAACAACCGTTTCAACCTTTCACCGAAAGGAAAGTATTATTTTACATTTGAGTTTATTTTTTCAATACTATCTTTACAATTTCTGTCCAACTGTTAAAACTACAACTACATGACTTGTGCTCTTTTACTGTCAGTGTGTGGCCATACTTCTTTTGATGTATCATTCTTAGTTTCATCCCTTATTTGTTTATGTTTTCTTTATGTCCCCTATCTGTTATTGGTCATATGTTTTAAATGTACTAAATGTATGGTTTTAAATTGTCAAATCTTTTTACGGTCTCGACGTAAAACCATCATTTCTCGCTGTTCTTGTTGTGTAAATAATCTACGCCTTGTGTGTTGAAATTATTCCCATATAATTATTTTTGGCAATAATCCATACAGTGTCTGCTTCTCGTACTTGATATGAAGTAGATCATTTGTTTCGATTGTTTGCATTTCAATTTACTCTGGAATGTGTTTCATTTGCTTGTGATGAACAGTAGGTTCTAAATGATGTTGCAAAGGTATGTCTGGAAGTTTACCATTTGTGTTGTCCATTTATGTCCTTCTTTCGACTAACCTAAATATTTTTTTCCTATACAGTTAGGTACTGATATTTTATCTGGATTACCATGGTTACAAATCTGCACTACTTCTTTGACTACTTCTAGATAATACAATGTTTTCAATCAATTTTTAAATTACGTTCAAATAATTTATATTGTGTTTCATCTATTTTGAAATCGCATTTGCCAAATTCTGTGTGTTCATCCACTAAAGCTGTAGTTAGTTTTGAGGAGTTTCAAATTCCTCCTCAAATCAGTTAGCATTATTATGACCTTCAATTATTGCATCCTTAACTATTCCTCGTAATCATTTACATCATAATTATGATAGTCCAATGTATGATCAAAATCATTTCGACCAACTTCTCACATTTGTACACTATTTAAATTAATCACAATAGCGTTTCTTTTTTAAAACAAATACACTGGATTTAATAGGGGATAAAAACGACAGAAGCATTATATACCCTGAAATTGAAGAATATAAACACGAATCCAAAAAATTAGTACAGCACATGGGACATTATAAGAGATAACTGGGGAAATATTAAATGATATGGAATTTAAAAATATTTTGATAAAGGACCAAATATATAAAATCTATAAGATCTTCAGTGCGAGATCAGCTAAAATATTCAAATCATTGTTAGATGTTTTCTTATCCTCGCAATTACATCTCTGATGAGTAATAATTACAGATAGATTTAAAGCAGGATTTCTTGACATCAGATGACATTAAATTCCGTGATGGTTTTAATCATCTAGGTTTGAATTAATTCTGTCTGTATTTAGTTCTAGCTTGATGGCATTCAAGCACATCAATTTCTCAGACGTAAATGTATGATATATTGAATTCTCATCACTGGTTTTTATGCATCTAGTGTCTGAATAGTGAACCCATTTTTGATATATTGTTTCGCTTCACTTTTACAAATACGGTAATGTAACATCAAGGAATTTCAACGTAGTATCTAGTTTTATATTTTGATTTACTGTTTCATGTTTAATTTCATCTGCTTTTTGTCAATGGAAGGCAGAGGAAAAAAACTAAAGATACGAATAAGTTTCACAAATCAATAGAAGGATTCACGTA
>JAECUM010034783.1:0-13757 GCA_016617855.1 Megalonaias nervosa
CGAAGGCTGACGAGGAAGGTGGAAACACCTATCACGTTCACCGTGAATTTGTAAATCCTCACTATTTGTCCGTCAGTAAGCCGTACTTCGACACTGTCAACATTACTATAAAAGGAGATCTGGGGCAAAATATTCCATTCACCAAAGGGAAAGTCACAGTGAAACTCCATTTTCGAAAACGATTACTCTAACTTTTTGTCAGTCATGTATCCTGTGTACCAAGGAGTTGCTCGACAGCGAGACATGGTTTAGGTGATATGCTCAAATCGGCCTTTCGTACAGTGGTTCCCATTTTGAAACCGATGGTGACACGAGGATTGCACGCCTTAAAAGATGCCGCGTTGACACAAGGTAAAGAATTTCTCCAAAATGTCGTTATTGACAAACAAAGCCCCAAAGAAGCTTTCTTAAAAAAAAAAAAAAATGTTTTGCTTCAAACGGGCAAAGACCTTTTGGGTCGGCGAGAAACTCCTATAAATGCCCTGGGCAATGCCGAGTCAGGCATTCCTGCTTCCCTGACGCCACAGCAAGGACAAGGCAGAAAAGACGACGAAAACACCCCTTCAGAGGACTTCACACCCCTAGAGCTAGAAAGACTAAGAAAAGAAAAACCGTCCGAGAGTTAGACGTTTTTGATTATTAAAAAAAAGGAAAATGATGCACCGAGAGTCTTGTGCTTGTTCCAAGTCGGAACTGGATCTGTTTGCCATGCCACCCACCATGATGACGATGCAAGAATCCCAATGGGTCGAATTTCATCCCGTCTCCTCTTTGGTGGATTCCGCTCCCATCGAGTTTGAAATCAAAGGACAGCCCGAAGATTACATCGATCTGAATAATAGTTACTTGTATCTAAAGCTGAAAGTGATCAAACCGACAACACCAATCCGGGAGCCGATGCCGCAGTAGCTCCCGTCAACAATTTCATGCATTCCTTGTTCAGCGAAGTGGATTTGTACTTGAATAACAAACTGATCAGCAGTAGTACGGATACTTACCCTTACCGAGCGTACCTAGAAAATCTCTTGACGTACGGAAAAGAGGTCAAGAACACTCATCTGGATGCTTGCGTGGTATGGAAACCTGACACCGCAGGTGAGAACACGTTTAACGACAGAGCCCTGACAGCCGATGACGATCCTCACAATGTGGGTTTTAACGATCGTCGAAGGAAAATCCTGCAAGGTCGTAGTTTAGAACTGATGGATCGTTTGCATTTGGACATGTGGTTGCAAGAGAAGTATTTGCTGAACGGAGTGGATATTCGCCTGAGACTCAATCGCAGCAGTGTTGCTTTCCATTTGATGGCTCAAGCCAACGAGTACAAAACCATCATCCAAGAAGCCAGACTTTACGTGCGACGTGTAGAAGTGTTACCTAAAGCGGGAAACGACATCAGTCAAACATTGAGCAGATCGACCGCCAAATATCCGATACGACGTGTCGAAGTGAAAACATTCACCATTGCTGCTGGACTCCGATCCAAGATCGAAGATCATCTGTTCCAAGGACAGTTACCCAAACGTTTAATCGTTGGTATCGTCAGTAATGCAGCCTTCAACGGAGCCCACGATCAAAATCCTTTCCAGTTTAAGCACTACAGAGTGTCCAAAATTGAAGTCAGTCGCGATGGCAAGACTTTGTGTACCAGACCCTTCGAACCTAACTTTGCCCAGAAGAATTACTTGAGATCGTACTTGTCCCTGTACGAAGCTACGGGGCAACTAGGAACCAACACCAGTCACGGTATTTCGTACGAAGATTATGTCGGAGGTTACACTTTGTGGGCCTTTGATTTCACTCCAGACCAAGGCAGCGACGAGGGACATTTCCACCCTATAAAATCCGGTCAACTGCGTGTGGAACTTCAGTTTGCAGAAGCTCTCACTGAGACGGTCAACGTCATCCTGTATGCTGAATTCGATAATACCATAGAAATCAACAGTTTGAGAGAAGTCATTCTAGACTATTAGACACAATGGAAGACTCCTATCCCTCTTTAAACAGTGGAGAATCTTTGGACATGGAATGGGAGGATAGCGTGAAAACAGAACCCCAGACGAAGTCAAAGAGGACGAGGTAGTCGTCAAGTCCAGATGGCCAGAACAAGAACAACATTTAGTGTCCTGTTTTGCTAAACACCTAGCGAATACCATTACGGAATTGTCCAAGAAATATTGTTACGGATGTCAAAACGATCATCCCAGTCAAATTCAACACGATAAATGTATGATGATGAGTCAAGAAGAAAAATTGGACGAGTATCTGGACGACGCTTGGAGTCTCATCTCAGAAGAAACCGTGTTGCATGAGTGGTATAAAGGCTTGCGTGATCATTCCTGTCCTCCACTGACTACTCTAGAGATCTATCGCATCGAAGCTCTCTTAGCCCAGAGTGCGGAGACAAGGCAAAGAAACGGATACTTGACAGATCGTTTCAAACAAAAAGTCAGAATTGAATTGATGACTTATCATTACCTGTGAAAAAAACAAAAACAACACAACAGAACATGGATACCTGGGAACTTTATTACCTTTTGAACAATAGTTCGTATACTGCTTCTTGGAATCCTGTCGTGTGCGCTAAAGATGAACTACCTCATCGCAAACCTAAAGACCATCAAGCTTATGTCATCAACACGGACGAAAGTCATCTTCCAGGCACTCACTGGGTTGCCGTCTACTTCCCTCAAGAGAATTGTGTGGAATATTTTGATTCGTATGGATTACCCCTTTGGAAGACGATATCATTGACTTTATGAGAAGAAATGCCCAGACGACACGATACAATAATGTGAAATTACAAGGCACAGATTCCATGGTGTGTGGACAATATTGTGTATATTTTCTTCATCAACGCAGTCTTGGATATCCTTTAGAACATTTAGTGACTTATTTTGATCGTCACTCTTCTAGAAACGATGAGAAAATAGATCGATGGTTTTGTGACCATTATAGTTATCTTTTGTCTTTAGCTAGGAAACGTAGTGTACATCAATGGCCTCATGACTTCCATCAATGGAAATCTCACATGATTTCACAACGTTGTCAACCTTGTCAAAAATAATTTGTTTGATGTTACTTGTTACTTGTGAGTTATGACTTGTTACTTGTTACTTGAATAAAAAAAATGTTGTGTTTTGAAAAAAATGTGTCTGTCGTTTGTTTTCAAAAAACACTGTGAATATATGCTCTTTGACTTCTTTCTATCCCTCATCATGACATTCGCTATCATAGCGTTCCGACACTAAAACCAAGTAGGGATGTTTTCTATCGCGTCCGCGTTTGAACCATATAAAGCGGGTGGGTCTCCAGTCTGACCATTCACTGTTGACTCGTCAACTTATGAAGATGCCTTCCAGACTAGCCCAGCTGAACGAAGCTTACGTCAATTTGCATCGTGTCAGGCTAAACCTGATACCGAAGCCTGAAGAAATAGAGAATGTTAGGATGCTCTCCACAGTCCAAGGTCTGATAGAAGAGATGTTTAGAGAGGAAATTAAAAAGAACAAGAAGAATGGACTGAGAAATACAGACTTCAGAAGAAGCAGAGAGAAGAACAACAACAACAGCAGCAGCAGCAGCAGCAGCAAGAACCAGACAGAGGTTTTGTGGACTGTCGAGTAGACACCAAAGAATTCTCTTTCTCTTTTCGCAGAAGCAGACCGTATCCAATAGGAAAGCCTACTACCAGACGGGGACGCAATCTTAGACAGTAAAAAAGATTGCCATTACTTCCGTGAACAAAAAAAAAACAGCCCTTTTCAGGGCTACCCAATACTCTCGAAAAGACATACTCACTCATACTGTGATGGTAAATTTGAGTGATAGGGAATGTTTACTTTCACGTCCGTGCTACAAGTATATAAATCGGTACGATCGTCAGTCTGGTTACCCACGTTGACGTAGCAACTGCAACAACAACATGAGTAGACTCACAAAACTAATAGAACTTCAGATGCACCTGGAGCATGTCAGGCGTCTCCTGGATGAACTGACTATGGAGGCGCTTGCAGAAAGTGACAAACTTAAGGAAGAGGAGGAGAAGAAGAAGAAAGAAGAGGAGAAGGAAAAGAAGCGAGGGATACTACCTCACCTCATGCTGAGACCTCAGTGTGAGGTCAAACCTGAGGTGAGGACGCCTACACAATCACTACCAACACCGCAGCCACTACCAGTACCACAACGACCGAGAGCTGCTGTCCCTCAAATTGAAAATTGGGAGGAGGAATTGGAAAGGCAGAGGCAAGAGGGGGAGCCTCGACGTCAGCATCCCAGGGTGATAAATAGAAGAAGAAGAAGGGAACAAGTATTCACTATCCCTCAAACTGAGGAGTGGGATAGTGAAGCAAATCAACCTCCCTCTGCGCTCCCAACCACACGCATCAATTGGGAGCAGGACTGGAGCCGGCGATGCGTGTGTGGTGCCGGCCCTGGGAGATGTCACCATTAGCCAGGTGCATCTGAAGTTTAAAAAAACAGCCCTTCTCAGGGCTAACCAGATCTCTAGAAAAGAGAACTTATTCAATTTGCCAATTTGTGTGAATGTAGTGTAGTGTGACTATAAACACTCACTCTTTACTGATGTGTGTGTGTGTGTGTGTGTGTGTGTGTGTGTGTTCATGCGCGTTCGTTGGTGTGAATAGTATATGGGGGTGTGTTTTTCTTCTCTTCCTTCGTTGGTGTGATAGTATATTGTGTGTTTTATGCTTGCTCGTTCGTTGGTGAGGATAGTATAGTGTGTGTTTTATGCTTGCTCGTTCGTTGGTGAGGATAGTATAGTGTGTGTTTTATGCTTGCTCGTTCGTTGGTGAGGATAGTATAGTGTGTGTTTTATGCTTGCTCGTTCGTTGGTGAGGATAGTATAGTGTGTGTTTTATGCTTGCTCGTTCGTTGGTGAGGATAGTATATGGTGTGTTTTATGCTTGTTCGTTCGTTGGTAAGGATAGTATATCATATGTGAAGTGAGTGCAAGGTATGTTTTCCTTCACGTCCGTGCTTGAAGTATATAAAAGCATAGCGTTCGTCATTCGCGCCATTCTACACAGAATAAAAAATGACTGGCAGCATAGAATTATTTAACAAGTTAACAGATAGTTGGTGGTGGATCATGGATGGAGCCTACGTGCTGGACAGACTTGACAAAGAATGGAAGTTCCCAGGTAGCCTAGACTTGGTGAACAGTTTGAAAGCAGCAAGTTATCATTTGCAAATGATAACAATAGAAGAAGCGGATAAGTTGAGAGGAATCATCAATCCTAAATACTTCAGAGTGGGAACCTTAAAGCAGGTTCTGGATACTGTGATCCAAGTGAAATGTTTTTTGGAAGACATCTTCCATTTAATGGAGTGGCCTTTTGTCAAAAAAGGCTTAGATAATATCAAGAAAGGCGAAGACCTAATGAGAAAAGTACTGGAAGAAGAAGTAAAGAAGATCAAGGAAACGTGGAAGAAAGAAAGAAAGGACAAAGAAAACCAAAAAAAGAAAGAAGAGTTTGAGAAATTGAACAACAATTGGATGAAAGTGCAAGACAAATTCAGAGCTCTCGGACATCCTGACTGGATGCCCGAAGAAGAAAAAAAAAAGAAGAAAGGAATTTTTGCCAAAGTGAGAACATGGTGGAAGAAGTGGAGACAATAGAAGAAGAAGACAAAGGCCCTTTTCAGGGCCACTTCCAATACCTCGAAAAGATCTTAATTTTCATTTGGTCTCCCCCTAAACGAATATATATATATATATATATATATATATAAAACCCTTCCTCTACTAAAAAAAGAAACATGCCACCTGTCGCTTATCGCTCTACAAACCCCCAGTCTCCTAGTCACCGCTCTACAAAAATTTCCATTGACGCTATACAGGCCCAGGGTGTTGACCTACTTTCTTGACGCTATACTGGCCCAGGGTGTTGACCTACTTTCTTGACGCTATACTGGCCCAGGGGGGGTCTGTAATGCTAATTCCCATTGACGCTACGGTAACCCACTATACTACTTGCACAATTTGTACTACAATTTTATGAATTTCTATCTATGTATAGAAAATAGTCATCAAATATGATAATTCTTAAACTAAAATATTTATGGGAGAATCAGAACTGGCACAAGGATTTGAATGTTCGTTAGAAACGATCTCGAAAAAGACCATACAGGTAATCGCTATTGGTCCCTTTGAAGACTAATAGTCTTATTCGGCCAGATCTCCCACATGGATTCGTGAGATCTGCTTCATACCGGCTTCTAATAATACAGACCACGAGTCATGTCAGAAAGAAAAATAGGCCGCGAACAAATTGTTGGTATACTAGTAAGGCAGTACTTAACAGTTTCCCATCATTAGACATGGGGAAAATGTTTAATACTAGAGGAATGGCTGATTTAGGCTTTGTAGAACATCATACAGAAGCACTTTGTTCTAGTTGTTTTGAGATGAAGTTCAAGTTCACAATTACGGACGATATCCAACAGAATTAACTCTGCTTCGTAATTCTCAGGGTAGTTTTATGGTGCACTTTCTTAGTAACAGGCTTTATTATTCTCATTTCCACAATTTTGTTTAGTATTCGTCAGTAGTGGGGTTGAAAATGCAGAGTTTTACTGAGTGTCACTCGCTGTTCGATAGTGGGTGGGTAAGAAAATAAGTGGGTGAAATATTCTGAACAAATGTTTGTCATGCAAACATTTTGTTTACACTGTTTATCCGCCCTTTTACGAATATAAAACTATGTACGCGTTGAAGGTTGCATTTTAATGTATTGCAATGGTGTAAAATTATATATTTTGGCGCTGACGGTCAGTGCTGATGTCGATGCTGTTTATTGAGTATGTAATACACAGTGTGTGTGCTCTTAAAGTGACGAAGTATACACACCGAAGTGCAGTTTACTTGCAATATGCTAAATGTATCTACTAATACAATTAATTTTTTGTATTAAATTCTATTGGATATTACGTTCTCTCAGCATTTATTTGGTTTGAGACATTCTTATGTGTCCAAGGCTGTGTGCCGCTTTGGTGACTTTTCGTTGTAAGCTCTTGAAAATGGCAAGCTGCTTTAATCTGAAGATGCTGGATTCCTGTCTAATCCTGTACAAAGGATCGGTCTTATGGAGATCCTAGTCACCTACAAGTATCATCTCTTTTAGTTTTCGGATGCAGCTGTCTCCCCCTTAATTCTCTCAAGTACGACGGCATGCTCTGCTTCGGCAACAGACGTGATGACTTATTCTCTGACACCTTTAACTGATGCCTGGATAAAACATCACATGATCTGCTTTATCTCTTCCACGCTTGAAGACTAATTCGCCGTCATCATCTTTGACGATTCTTACCCAGTTTTCAAGTCAAGGTGGAAGTTTAGGCGTTGCTTTATTAAACATAGACAGGAGAAGTATGTGGGCTTTGATGATCTTGAATCTTGATGCTACTATACGTTAAATCGGTTTTTAGCCCATTTTCCCATCCCGCTGTATTATTTCTGTGTCTGTCGCTCTTCTACTGATGAAATGTATAGGTTAAATGTATGTTTGTTTTCCGAAATAGTTCAGTAGCCAGTCCTGCGTTAAAACTGGCATCAGTTATCACAATTATGTCTGGCTGTTTTAGTGCTCCGCCCTTTCTACTGCCAAGCCCGCCAATCTAACAAATTGTCCGTCGTTAAAAGGACACATGACATTCACACTCAGTGCCAGAGTCGACAAAGTCTGATCATGAAATAAACAAGCAGTCATTTATTTTGATGTTAATGCTTACAAGAGCTGCTATGCTTACTGTTTTGAAATAGCTTACTAACCTTTGACTCGGGTAGATGCTTTGTTTACCATTTGGTCATAATGCCAATAATAAACCCATGAATACCAAAAGAAGTTAATTAATATATTCGGCATAGAAAAGAACAATTAGACCAGCTTTTTTAAAAACCAGCTTATCACAATATCTATAATTTTGATGTAATCATGCACGAAACAAATATTACCAACTTCTCTTAAGCCCTTTCAATTGTGCCAGTAAACGAATCATCTTTATTTCCTGATGAACCACTGCCACCATTTTTTTTCTAAGTCACCCGCGAAACATTTTGCAAAGTTTGGTACATATAGAGCAATTGATGATACAGTAATTGACATCGCTGTTGCTACATACAGAGCAATCGTTGACATAGTAATTGATATTGCTGTTGCTACAGATAGAGCAAATGCTGGTAGAGTAATTGATATTGTTGTTGCTAGAGATTGAGCATTTGATTATATAGTAAATGCTATCGCTGTTGCTATATCAGATATGGTTATATCTTTTCTTTAAGCAGTTTCAGCCTTTTACCTAATGGTAATTTTCCCCCACGCCACCCCCAGCTATTGAACTGATTTTTTAAAATATTTTCTCTACAGTTGTTTCCAAATGTGTTAGATATCAGCTAACTGCGCTCATTTACATCCAGTACCTGACAACTATTTTTATGCCTGTTTTCTGTTGTCCCGTTATAACTCCTTGAGCTGTTTTTCGCTCGTTTCTACAGTAAACATTTTTCTAGAGCATTTACATAGCCGCTTCATTCTCTTTGGTCTTCCTTTAAACATATTCTTTACGCCACACGTTGAAGTTCTTCGTTTTTAATTATTCTATGGTAATCGTCAGTTATATTCTCTGCGTCTTTGCCTGTTCACCAAACGGCTCATAATAATAATAATAATAATAATAATAATGAGGACTTTGTACTGCGCCTAATCTTTAGAAGCTCTAAGCGCTTTACAACATTGACTACACTTAAAAAAACATATATAATGATATGATTACAAAAATAACAATAAACACCACGAAATTAGAAAACAGAAAACATGCTGTAAATATTTAAGGTAAAGAAACATTATTAGGTCTTTAAGTATGTTCATGCAGTTGAAATAGGTGAGTTTTAGGAGCGCTCTTGAATGAGATCACTGTGTCTTTGTGTCTAAGTTCAGTGGGCAATTCGTTCCACGTTGCCTGGCCCTTGTATGCAAAAGAACGTTGTCCATATAATTTCATTTTCATAGTGGGAATAATGAGAATACGAGTGTCAGAAGAGGAGCGTAAGTATCTTGCAGGTGTGTACACATGGGTGAGGTCGGATAGGTATGTTGAACTGGAGCCCGTCAGTGAAACGTAGCACAGAGAACAAATTTTGTGTTTAATTCTGGATCGAACGGATAGCCAGTGTAGGGTAAAGAGCAGGGGGGAGGCGTGCTGTGATCGTGGTACTCTAAGGATGATCCGAGCAGCTGTGTTTCGAACTTTCTGAAGTTTCTGGAGTAGATATTGAGACGAACCAGACAGAATTGATTACAATAGTCCAGTCTTGAAACTACTAAGGAACACACAAGTGTTTTAGTGGCATCAAATAAAAGATACTTGCGAATGGAGCTGATGCGTCTCAGCTCAAGATATACAGCCTTGCATATGTTCATGACATGTTGGTGCAATGAGAGAGTACTGTCGAGAGTAACACCTAGGTTTCATACTGACTGTATGAATTTAATGTTGGTGTTGCTGATATTTATTGTCTGAGGAAAAGGATGTGAATGAGAAAGTCTTTGTGTTGTAATCAGAATGGCTTCAGTTTTATCATCATTCATCTGCAGCTTGCTCCATATCATCCATGATTTCACATCGGAAATGCACCTCTCTACACCTTGGATGGTAGCTTCAACTTCAGTTGGGTGGCTAGATTTGTATATTTGGGCGTCATCAGCATACAATTGGTGAGACACTGGATGATGATCTATGACACTTGAGAGTGGCTGAGTGTATAGAATTAAGAGAACATGTCCAAGAACAGACCCCTGTGGAACACCACAACATAGATCAACTGGCTCATCTGTGTGTATTATTTGCATCTACTTTTCCTTATTTTTACCTTGTACAAGAGTGAGTTCAAGCGGACATTCTCATTTTAGAGATGCTACGAAAGTTAGACTGGGCATTCTCAACGATTGAGACTTGATGGATAGATTCATTAGGAAGAACTCATAAATCACCTGGCTTTCTCCAACCTTGTTTGATTAACACTCAAGTACTGGATGTTGAGAAAGGTTTAACGCTGCTTTTCTTCGAAATTGCAGCTTCGTTTCCAGAAAATTTGTTGTAATAAAATCCTTTCTTTTAGATTTAAACGTTGTTTCGTTCCAAGTTGCGTTTAATTTCATAATGGCAAGGCCTCCCTTTATGTCCTGTTTGTGCAGATCCAGAATTGGGGGTAGAATGACGTTATCCCCGCTTCCAGTAGCATTTTTGAACAACAATGACCGTGATCCGCAAAACAACTAGCAAGATTTACACTATCATGAATTGTTGTATGTCTACCATATCATCATCTTCTTATGCGGGAATTTCAAATTCTTGCATTTAATATATAATCCAACCACCCTCGGCAATTTTTTCGATTACATAAATAGCGAAATAAAAAAAAAACGGATACGTTACAGCTAAAAAAAAATCCGATTTCACAGAATACAATATTGCAATTACTTAATATCATAAACAAATTTGAAGAGCACAACCATTGGGAGGACATAATTATTGCAAATGGAACATACAAAGAAATAACTGGTAACAGTTTGACTGAAAAGAGTTGGAAAAAATAAAGACTTGTGAAGTCGCTGTAAATGGAAAAATGCTAAAATTTCCAAATTCTTATGAAATATCGATTTTGACATCTTGACTTAATAGTAAAAAAGAATATTCAAATCAACAAAGTAGGCAGTTTACACATTTAACTTAATGAGAACTACATGACATCAAAAGGAAGTTGATTCGTCACCGGATTTATTTCTTTTCGGCTAGATTTGCTTAATAAACACTGAGCGCTAGTTCTGATCACTTTTGAACACATAGGTTTCAAAAATGAAAATAACGAAACTGAAAATACGGAAAAAAGCTTCTTAAAAAATGTGTACTGGTTGCTTTCTTCTAGATACATTTGTACATGTAACCACATTCATTACAATAATTAGAATTATATGGGTCTCTTTCTGTCATGTGATGGCAAATAGATGTGACAATACTGTTAAAATTCATTCATTGTGTTTGCTCGCACAATTTCCTCAATTATTGTGTTCACCACCTTGAATGATTTGACTTTATGGTAAATTATCTTGCAGTTAACCTTTGTTCGGCTTCAGATTCAATTTTATATATCTTAAAGATTTGCGCTTGAACTAAATGGAAGGTGGGTAAGATGAAAGGCGAGGTTAAAGTAAGGTTAACATAAAATACTGAAAAGATCATTTCACAAAAGCTAAAAATATTCACGTTGAATTAAACTTGGAAGACAACTTATAAAACGTTAACGATTTTAAAAGGTAAAAGCTGAATGTTTGAAACAATCAAAAAGACTCCAGATTTTGAGGACTGTGCAAAACACATCAAAAGAGGCTAAAATCTTTGTGAAATGAATGAAAGAAGGTCGAATAGCGCGATCTTTGTTGCGTAGTGGAATATCTGTTGTAAGCATCTTATTTACTTCTTCAAAGGGTAAAGTTTGTTTCCATAGAGATTTCAACACGCAGAGCAAGTGCAAACTGCAATCCAGTTGTAGAAGCAGTTTAAATGAACAACAAACAATTAAAAGAACTACAACAACACGAAGCCCGGATATTATCCAACCCAATACCAGAAATTCCTTATTAGAACTTTACGAATGAGCGTCGTGTCGTTCTGTGGCTGGTAGAGCGAACCAAGTACACCACGGGTTCAAGTCTTATCTTATTTAGCCAAATGAATAATACAGTGCCAAGGAAAATAGATAAATAGAAAATCATTATCAGCACATGTTAATTTGCAATATAATGCTCTACTCCTACAACTGCACAGATCAAGCTCTTGAAAAAATATTGAGGTTTACGTTTGGTTCACCGTCAGAAATTACCCTCTTTTTCTTTCTGTCATTCTAACTTTATAAGTTTGTCTAACATATATTATGTATATTTAATTTATATTGTGTGCTTGACCTTTCTCCATGACCAGAGGTAGAGTTTTGCCCAAGACTGTTGTTATATTTTGCTTTGCTGATTTTTGTAATGACTATAAATGGTAAACAGGATGTATATTGAAATTTAAATTCAAGGCCTAAACTTGTTCACGAATTTAAATGGAATTTTCAACCTGAAATTACCCACATCGTGGGCATCCTATTGTATCTTAGATCAAGTGAAATTATTATATATATATATAGATTTTGTAAACTAAGTCTTCATTCCTGTTTTAATATCAGTCTTTGGGACTCTATGATCAGAGTTTGTAGTTGTGTTCAGTTACAATTTGAGAAGAAACATTTACATGTATTCAAATTATTAATTGGAATTATAAAGTGTTCATTGACTATTTGGACTTCAACACTACGTCGGGATTTTTGCGAATTCATTCAAGGACATTCTGGATTACAGTATTATGATACATCAAGACTATTGGAATATCAGCACATTCAAGTTTACTGGAATTCATTCGAAACATGCTATAATTTTGGACATGTGATAGAACATTTATGATCATTTGGCATTCAATTCACAATGCTGTTAGTGTCTTTAGAATTGTCACTGTGTATTCTAGGGAAATAAATCGTTTGCTGAATTGTACAAAATATGTTGGTTTCACTTCTTTCTGATTCTTAGTTTGGGACGATATAATCTTAATAATATGTTAAATTAATTTTCAGATTTTATATCTTGTACATTTATTAAACCAATATGAATATTTGTCACGAGTATATTTTAGTGGTCTAGTATAGATGATCTCTTTGTGAATGTATAATACATTCAATGTCATAAAAATCAGATATTGTCCTTATTCTGTATATTAGGGGTAGTGTTCTAAGTTTTAACCATTCTTGTAAATCTATGAATGAATCTCTTCTTACTGGCCGATGTCTATCTATTTTCATGCAGAGTGAGCAAATTTAATCTGTAAAAAACACAATGTGACTATCTTCCTGACCAGTCTGTATAACATAATCTGTTATCTTCTTTAAAAAAAAGTGATTGCTTAGGTTTTTGATATTTTTTAATTATTATTTTGGATTTTGCCCAGGTAATTCTTGGTCTAATGGTGTGCAGTTTTATATTGGTCTAGGATCTTTGCAAAACAAATATTTGGTGCATAGTAAGATCTTGGTGGCGTAGGCTATATTTTCAAAAAATATTTTATTGTGTGTGGAGTATGATGTTGGTCTGTTAATCCCCAAAGTGGTGTTAACCAGGACTCTGCGATCAGTACTATTCCCACTCGATTAGATCGATCTCACTAATACTCTGACTAAATTTTTGTTGTAACTATCAATAAATTCATATTGACTTCCTGGTTCGCACGTGTCAGTTGTCAACAATAAAGTTGTTTTGGCTGTTACCATCATCGACATTGTTATAGTTGCAATTGCTTTCTGTTTCCTTCTTTTTCTTCGTATACTACTACTACTACTACTACTACTACTACTACTACTACTACTACTACTACTACTTTAAGGTTCTGTTTTGTCTCTAAGTTGATAGTGGCAACTGCAACTTTTTGTGACGAGAGAGGTCAGGCTATAAGATCAAAAGGAATATATTACTTTAATAATGTTAACAACGATAAATGTACATGGAATCAATATGTACATAAAATAGCGTTTTATACATACAAATGAGTAATTAAAAAATAGTTGTATTTTATATTTACTTATATTTAACTTTGACTGGATTTGCGCTCAGTAGGAAAAAAAAAACAAAAACAAAAAAAAAAAAAAAAAAAAA